>ML249860.1:853-73709 GCA_005239495.1 Nicotiana undulata
TCCCGAAACTAAGAAATTTTTACAGAAAAGTATTCTTCATCTTCTCACGAGTCTGTACATATAAAGAACACCAAAATCGGAGTTCGTTTGACCCTTCAAATCGACCCTTGAAGGTCTCAAAATCTCAAGCCCTAAAACCCAATTTTTCTACTGATTTTCCATGAATTTACACTGGTTTTATGCTCTATAATCACCCATGATCGAGTTTTAATGATTAGAACACTTACCTCTATGAAGAACAAGAATTTTCCTCTTCAAAATCGCCCCCAAGAGCTCTTTTCCGTACAACAATGGTGAAAAAGAGGGTTTAAGTCGCGGTGGAAATATTTAAATATGCCCAGTATTTTACTCTCCGCGATCGCGGTAAAAAACACGCGATCGCACAGTACAAATTTCCCCCCTTCTCCGCGATCACAAGTCCCCTCATGCGATCGCACAGTGTATTTTTCCGGACAACCCCACGCGCCCAAATTACCTTGTGCGATCGCACCCTCACCTACGCGATCGCACTGCTTTATTTCCTTCTACTCTGCGATCGCATCTCTACACCTGCGATCACACAGAGCACTTTTCACCCGCCCCAAATTAACTCTCTGCGATCGCATTACTTCCCCCGCGATCGCAGTGAAGGAAATTGCTGTGCACAAAAACCAGAAAACCAGCTATGTATTCAAGTCCAAATGAGTCCGCTAATCACCCAAAATCAATCCCGAGCCCCTCGGGACCCCAACCAAACTTACCAACATATCCCATAACATCATTAAAACTTATTTGCACTCTAAAAACATCAAAACACCAAAATTACATCGGATTCAAGCCTAAGAACTTTGAAATTTCTAAAATTCACCAATGATGCCGAAACTATCCAAATCAATTCCGTTTGACCTGAAATTTTGCAGACAAGTCCAAAATGACATTACAAACATGTCCCAACTGTCGGAATTCCACTTCGACCTCGATAGCCTCTTTTCCACTGCCGTCCGGAAATCACCAAAAAACTAACTTCCGCCAATTCAAGCCTAATTCTACACCGGACATCACAAAATTATTCTGAACACACTCCTATGTACCAAATCACCTAACGAAGCTATCCGAGCCATAAAATCCGCATTCCGAGGTCGTTTACCAATAAGTCAACTCTTAGTTGACTTTTCCCATTTTAAGGTTATTTTTAAGGACTAAGTGCCCGAGTTCTCATTTAACCATTCTGATTTCAAGCCTATCAACTCTAACACATTAATAATAGAATACCCAATCTATAATAAGTCAATAACAACAATTAAAATGCAGGTTTCACGTAACGACAGACCGGGTCGTTACAAAGCGAATCAATTATCTACAATTGTACTGAATTACATGCAATAATGTCGAAAATAGCTATTATGCTTCACCTAAATGGTAATTGGGATAGCTTTGGAGATACAGAGATTTTAACGTTGACGGAATTGTAGTCAGCGAAGATGCAAGTTATAGTCAAATGAATTCTGCAATCGCAGAGCATCTAATGATCGATACATCAGAAAAAATCATTGAAATCAAATACATTGTCAACAAAAATTGTCTTCAAATGGAAATTCGTAACGATATGGGAGTTCGAGTATACATGGAGACGAAAAGGAAAACAAAAGCTTAGGAATGTATTCACTATGTATAACAATGCGTGATTTCTATTTGGAATGCAGTATCTCTAATTCGAACACAATTGCAAGTTTGATCTGTTATATCAATGGTGATCTTTGTTTATATGTCATGCGTTCTACACTTTTTCTACAATATTGCTACAAAAAACTACATAACAAATGTAGTTCAATTGTTATGAATATATAAGTATTGAATTTCACGTGTTCTACATTTTTATTACAAACTATCTACAATATATGTTAGAACTATATTTAGCTTTAATTGATTGCAGGTTCATCGGAACACTGAAGTTGATTGATATGCCAACATCTCCGCGATAGTGGAATATGAAAGTATCATCATAACAGAACATAAGCCAAGTGTTATTGAAGTAGGTCACGTATTCAAAGACATCAAACAATTGCCAGTGCAATGAAGCACTATTATGTCATGAACAAGTTCCAATTAGGGTGAAAAGGTCTAGTGCTAGAAGGTAGGAACAACTCAATGGTCAAGTATCATGTCTTTGTTTAATTTGCAGTTTATTTGTATTTTTGTTGTATATTTTGTAATATCATTGTATACGAATTGTAGATAATTTATAGTTTTTTTTGTATAAAAATTGTTAAATATAAGATTTTATGTTTAAACAGCCTATTATTTTATATCTACATTGTTCATACCATTGTTTAAATTATTTTTATTCTGTAGCTACTGCCCGGTATGTGTTAGGGACAATTGTACATGGCACTTCAAGTCCATCAACATAAATGATTCAGCAATGTTGAAGGTTCGAAAATTCAACAGCTTGCACACATGCTCTTTGATGGACAATACATATATACAACGCAAACCTATATTCAACTTTATCTGGCAAACTCATTCTTGAAAGCTCTTCTGGTGCTTCAATTATGTGGGTGAATTGAGTGAAAAAAAGAAATGAGATTGACTTAGACATAATATGTATAAAAGTTGTAGATAATTTGTATTATATTATCTACGCATAAGTGAAAATCATTTACCTTGATCCACACTGGTTTGATCATTATATCTTCAATTGTAGATAACCATATCTTGTCCTTACTAGCTGACCAGCTAAGTATGTGAGGGATAGAATTTGTAACCCTTGTAGCTATATCAGTGTTGACGGTAGAGCAACACTCATACAATCATATTTGCATAGCTAGTGCAAATCCTCGAATGACATAAAAATGAACAGAAGGGTTGAGCTTGTGCCTAACAGACTGAAGCAATTATGCGTAAGATTCACTACCCCATGCGTAGTTCGTAAAACATCTCAGACCACTTATCAGAACAAACTCTCTCAAACGAAAATTCAACCTATGACCATTTATCTCTGCTGAAAAGGAGTAAGAATCAAATGCATTCATGCATACTTTATGAGAAGATGAATTGCTTGATTTTGCATACATATTCTGGGCAATGAAAGCAAACAACCAAAACATGTCTTCTTAAAAAGCTTTAAACCATTTTCAGACAGTTAATCTTTTGGCCAGGAATAGTGGGGTCGGATAATATATGAAACCTAATGATCGCAAAAAGTGGTCCATTCTGCAGTAAAAGGAAAAATATTCTTGTTAAAACAAGGCTCAAAACTAGAAAATAAAATATCTATATTTTTTAATATAATTTATCTACAATCAGATAACAGAGTCAAAAACAGAAAATAAAATAACTACAATTATATTACAATTTATCTACAATCTTCAAAACAGAGTCAAAATCAGGTAAAACATTTATATAACAATGTATCTACAATCAGAAATCATAAATCTACACAATATAGACAAAATTTCTTCAACTACAAAAACAAAAATTATGTTGATTCATAAGAATGAGAAAAAAAAAATTAGCTTTAAAAAATATATTGTTGAAACTAATAAATTTTTACCTTCACCAATGACTGTTGGGGAACAGTTTTAGAAGATTATTGAGCTTCCTTCTTTTTTGAAGGTTCTACATTAGGAGACACTCTAACTTTTTTTGCAACTTTAATGATAGCTTCTTCTTAGACTAAATCATCACCGAAAGCAATCTCTTTGCCTTTTCTTTTTGCTAATTTGACGGGTATCGATGATTCACCAACATCAATATCGTGCCTTTGTTTTGTTCGAGCTTCTGCCCTAGCTTCACGAGGGGAATACCTGAGCTTGTTCTCTTCTTTTGCATAAGCTGATTTTGAAACCTCTTTGGGTGAATTTTCTTAGAAAACACCCAAATCAAATGTAGGAATTCGACTCCTTTGTCTTTTTAGGGCTGTTCTTTGAAGTTATTTTCTTCTTCATTGAAAATCAAGCTAAGCACAGGCGTTAATGGAGGTAATTTTTTGAAGAAGAGAGTAAAGATTTAGAATGCTTTTTGAAGATGAGAGGAAATATGCGTTAATGGAGGGATTCTGAATTTTATGAAGAGAAAATCGTGGGTGAGTGCAAGATATACGAGGGAGGGGGTGGGATGTGGAGAGAGAAACATGGGGGGAGTGAAAGATACAGTAGAGTTATTTTAGGACACTAATTATTATCATTAATTCCCTTAAAATGTACATAAATGGTAATTGAGTTTATAAAATGTAATTATAGTAACACTTGAGTAGGGAGGGTAATATAGTTTCATATATTGTATATGAATATAAATATGGGAAACTTACACAAATGTCCCAAATAAGTTTCAACTTACCAACCTCTAGCCATTAGTCATAAACTTACCAAAACTAGCCAAGCACATATAAAATTGAAAAATCAAATAAATAAGGTTCTTTCTCTCAAAGAATCATATGTAAAAATTACATTCCATAATTTTAAGCGTGATTAGCAACATTAGATGCAAGGCGGAAAGGAAATTTCATGGATGAGGTAGCAAATAAGGTGATGAAATATAAAAAAATATACAATATTCAAAAAATCTAAGCAAAAAAGAAACATTTTCAATGGGTATAGTTGAAATTCATTGAAAACAAATATACAAAATTTGAGGAAGATTGGAGGTGATTTGGATTGGTTTTGTATCAAAATTCATAATTAAATCAAGTTCAAAAAATTCTTCCGCGACACATGTATGAAACATGTATCACGCATGTTTCTCACACACATATATACATAGATATACATGTGATACACAATTGATACAGATATGATACATATGTGATACACAAATGATACACAGTGTGATACGCACATCATTTTTTTTCATGTTCAGTTTTACTTCGAATTTTCAATTCAAATCACCTCAAAACTTCACCAAATCATCCCAAAACCAAGATTTAAGCTCCATAAGATGTACCCAATCTATTCTAATAACACCCACTCAAAAGAAAATAAAAATTTAATTTTTTTTGCTACAAATAGTTAATTGGCTAATATTAATAATGGCTAATATTAGTAATATTTTATGAATTGATCAATTTTTATAATGAGCTACTTAATAATGAACATAGCTGATAATTTCCCTATAAAAATTCCATTAGCTAATAGTACAATTTATTGGCCCAAAACCTGGATTTAATGGCCCAAGAATAAGCCTAATAAATTGACTTCTGAGTTCGGACTACCGTATATCCAGATCCATTTTTATTCATCCTTTAACAGTGTCACAAGCCCGAGAGGGCGACATGGTTGGTTCCGAAGGAGAAAAAAAGTCAGCCTCGTACACTAAGCTTCCATTATACGTGGGGTTCGGGGAAGGATTGGATCATAAAGGTCTATTGTACGCAATTTTATCTTGTATTTCTGGAAGAATCTGTTTCCACGGCGGTAAGAGAAGTTTTGAAAAATAATCTTGGGCCAAAATTTTAAATCACCAGAAATTCTGACTATCACTAAATTTTTTAGCCAAAATGCTAGAAATTCAGGCAACATGAATAAAAATTATAGCAGCGTGTATTAAAATTCTGGCATCGTGGTTTAAACAGTGTCCTTGAAAGTATGGCAGCATGCTTTAAAATCTTTTGACGCGGAACATAATAAATTTATAAATATATGTATGAAAATCTATTAATATCGTAACACATAGCAGATATAAATACATAACTTTAGAATATCTTTCAGGAACGTTAAATGTTGAATCAATTGAAATTCACTGGTTTGCAAGGTAAAGGAAGTGATTCCATTTTTATTTTATTTTGATGGAAAACATCAATATTTTCTTAAAATATTATCCAAATACGAAAAACTTGTCTAAATTTATAGTTTCACAGTTATACTTTAACGTAAATGCTTAATTGCTTTTGCATCAATTCTTCAACAACCTAATTAAAGTTAATTGACATGGATTTCGTAACTAGATATAATTGGATTTGACTAATATATTCGTCAACAATATAAATTTTTTGTACACTATCAATAATATATATATATTTTTTTAATACATAATGTAGCAGAAAACTTCGATATTTTATAAACGAACATATGTCTCTTTTAGATTATCTGATATTATAAAATTGTTTTACACTCTTAATATATACTACTATATCTCTCAAGCCATCCCCAATAAAGAGCGCATCAAGTACATGGGGTCGGTTATTGGGGAGGATGGGGTGATTGATGAGGATGTTACGCATCATATATGGACGGGGTGAATGAAAAGGAGGCTGTCGTTTGGTGTCTTATGTGACAGGAAAGTGTTATCCGAAACTTAAAAATAAATTCTATATATCGATGGTTAGACCGGCCATGATATATAGTGCAAAGTGTTGGCCAGCCATGAATTCTCATATCCAGAAGATGAAAGTTGCAGAAATGAGGATGCGAGATGGATGTGCGGGCACACTAGGCTGGATAAGATTAGGAATGAAGATATTCGGGTGAAGGTGAGTGTGGCTCTTATAGAAGACATGATGTGGGAAACTATGCTTAGATGGTTCAGGCACGTGCAGATGAGAAGCATGGATGCCCCGGTAACATTGCTGGTGTTATCTTTCTTATTTCCTTTGTTGATACTACTCCCCTGTCTCTTTCCATCTTCTTGAGCCGATGGTCTATCGGAAACAACATCTCTACTCCTCCGGAGTAGAGACACTACCCTTTCCAGCCCACTTGTAAAATTACACTAGGTTATTGTTGTTGTTGTAATATATACTACTATAAATGTTAACATCACATATATATAATTTATTTCAAATAAGTTCCCAAAACCAATAATTAAAAGAAATAAATGGTCAAAGCCATGGGTATCATCATCATATTGTTCAACTAACCCAGTCAAATTCTTGCATCGTGAGGTAATCCTTGTAAGTAGAAACTTGGTTAAATAATTCAAAGTAAACCATTATATTTTTGTTATCATATCATTAGTACATGACAAAAAATTAATTAATAGTTTTTTGATAACGTAGTTATTTACTTTGAGAGAAACTCGATGCGCTGTAAAATCACGCAACATTATTACCTTAATTCTTGGATTTTGTTAGCTTTTTGTCTCCCTTGAAGAATTTAAAGGATATAACATATTTTTGCAAATGACTAAAACACCCAAAATTACTTGCAATTATCTTTTAAATAACTTTGATCATATAAAAGCTCGTTACATCAATACTTATATAGAAGCAAGACGTACGTAGAAATTTTTGTGAACTGTGTCAAAATTTATAGAATGACAATAAATAATTTTAATGATCATATTTCTAGATAAGAAATAGCTTTGGTCCATTGATTTTGTTGAGTCTTAAGTTAGAAAATGTCATGAGATTAAGGGTGTGTTTGGTACGAAGGAAAATATTTTTCGGAAAATGTTTTCTTATCTTTCCATGTTTGATTGACTTAAATTTTTTGGAAAATATTTTTCTCATCAATTCATTTTCCTCAAATTGGAGGAAAATGTTTTCCCTATCAAGAGAAGGGAAAACATTTTCCAAAACTCCTTCTCAACCTTCCCCACCCTATTCCTTACCCTCACCAACCCCTCCCCCCTCTCACACCCACCCACCTAAATCCACCCCATGCCCTCTCTCCGAAAAGGTATTTTTCGTCACCACCCACCCCGAAAAAAAATATTTTTACATTTTTTTGTAATTTTCAAATTTTTGCTTTTTTTTTCTGCATTTTTTTTAATTATATTTTTCCAATTTTACTTTTTTCATCTTTCGATTTACAGGTTCAAAATTTTACAAGTTCCAAAGATATGAGTTCGGAGGTTTATGTGTTTCGAAGTTTACGGGTTTAGAAATTATAAAGTTTACGAGTTCGAAATTTCGCGGTTTCGAAAGTTTTGCGGTTCAGAAGTTTATGAAATTTGTGGGTTCGGAAGGTTGTTGGTTCAAAAGTTTATGGCTTCATGTTCATTGTATCAAAATTATTTATGAATACTCTTGAGAAAATATTTTCCTTAGTTTGCGTATCAAACACCAGAAAATGAATAAGATTTACTACTTGTTTTCCAAGAAAATATTTTCTTACCAAACACACCCTAATTCTACTTAATCACAACTTTTAACTATAGAAGCTCTCTCAAATATTTGTCAAAATAGGTGCTAGTTGAGGTTTGAACCTTTGACCTCTTAGAACAAAATCAAGTAAATAACTAATGTGTTATTTGTACTATCATGCCCCTTTACAGTTTATAATTTAAGAAAATGATCTTTTTAGATCTCTTGTTTGTAAAAGATATATCTCTTACTAGTAAAAATAAATCTCCCATGTATTAAAAAAGAAGTAGGTCATATAACAAAAAAATAAATTTTTAAGGAGCCACTAATTCGATTGACCCAAAAACCAACGTGCCAAGAGATAATATGTGTCAAATGGTGTCGTTTATTTTACTTATGCATTTTCTCACACTGTTAATAAGTATATTTAATAAAATTTTCCGACAAAACGGTATTACGAGACGCCATTTCGCGCACTTCTTTTTTTGAGCAAATAGGAAATATATATTAAAAATTACGGAATATTTAATACATCATAGTCATATTTTGTGTCACTTAGGACACATAGATTTCCTAAGCTTGCTAATACATTGCAAGCATCTTGAGCTAGGTACTTAACAAAAAATATTGATCTTCTTGTTCATTCCTTATAAAAGATTCAACATAAGGAGGAGGTAGTACAAAAAGTTATTTTCCTTTCCTTTGACCATTTGCCTCCTTCGCCACATGATGTGCCACATTATTCCCTTGCCTGAATTTGTGCCGGAGGAGCACTACCTTCTATTAACTATATAATATATTGCCCATATTGTATGGAGCGGATTACCTCTGTGCAGTCTGTTTCTATTTTCAGTGGAAATATTCCCCTTTCATGGGTTGTCTTAAGCCCATCAAGAAGTGCCTTAATTTCTGCTTCTAATGATCCCTTTGCGTATGTAGATTTCGTAAAACCACCCGACTTCCTTTTGTGTTACGGAATACACCTCCCAGACCACTCTTTTGATAGTTGTCTTTAAAGCTAGCATCAATATTTAATTGAAACCAGCCCTTAAGAGGTTTGTGCCATTTTACTTGGAAGCAAATTTTCTTTACAAGGACAAAACTATTTTCAGTAAGAAGAATGAATTCAGTAGCTTTTTGATTAATGAGGTTTATGTTAATGGGGTTGCTAGTGTTGTTTTGGTTGTTTATATTTTTGTTTACCCATATATGCCATAGGGCGAATGGAAAGAAGGAATTCCATTTGTTATACTTACTACTTAATGAGCAATCAAAATTTTTTAGTTGAAGAAGCCAGTGTTCACCCATTGGCTCATATTATCCCGCAGGGATTTGGTGGCTTTAGAGTGAAAGAAAATATGAGTGATAGATTCTTCTTCTCTCAAATCGCAAATAGGGCACATAGGGTCTATATTAATACCTATATGAGCTAGGCATTTTATGCATGGAAGTCTATTATGAAGGCATTGCCATTAGAAGAATTTTATCTTGATTTGGCAAGATAAATCCCAGATCCAATTATAATCCAGTTGGCTACGCAAAAGGGGTTTCAATTAGGTTGTAGCAAGTCTTAGAAGTGAAAAAACCTATAGTAGTTAACGACCATATAAGAACATCCCTTGTAGGACCGTTTGATCAAAGTCTAACCTTAAAAATATTTTATTTGATATCATTAGGGATATCAATGGACAATTTAGTGAAATCACATTTATGATCAATGTAGATATCCCTAATTTTTAGGGAGTAATCATTGATCGAGAGTGGGCCTTCAACAACATTTCTGAGATTTTTTGTATTGGGGATCCAACTTGTGTTCCATATGATCAAATTTGATTGGTAGTGGGATGACCATATAATCCCTTTAGAACATAACACCCACCCCCTTAAGATGCCCTTCCAAATGAAGGAGTTTATGAGGCATTCACCCCATATAAGGTAATAATAAGCCTTGCCCATGGAGTTTTGGCATTTGTGAGTAATCTCCATACTAGGCTAGCTAAGTTGCACATATTTTTTGCATTAGTGTCACGACCAAATTTTTCCTCCGCTGGGTATGGAACCTAGTCTTAGGGACTAGCTAAGCCTAACACTTATTTAATAATAATAATAATAATAATAATAATGGAAAACTAACAGTCTTGTCACGACCCCAAATCTAAACTAGTCGTGATGGCGCCTATCGTGGAACTAGGCCAGCCAAATTAACACTCAACGTAAAGAATCTTTCATTTATATCATTTCTAAACTGATAACCCGTAAAGGTTTCATTTAAATTACCTTTTAAACAGACAAAGCTACACCATATGTTTAAAATACAACCCCAAGACCCCGGAGTCACTGGTCATGAGCATCTACAGAAAATATACAAGTTTGGAAAATAAACTCTATAATAGTAAGCAGGAGAGAGCAGTCTGCGGACGCGTGCAGCTACCTCGCAAAATCTCTGAGAAGTCTCTGGAACAGATAGACATCTCACTCTGCCCTAGCACCTGGATCTGCACACAAGGTGCATGGAGTAATGTGAGTACGACAACTCAGTAGTAATGAAAATAAATCAGGTATGAGCAGTAAGATACACATAAAGTCAAATCATCAATTGACAATAAGAACAGTCTTTCATTCCAGCAGTGTATACGTTAAATCATCACGCTTAAAAAGCCGATTTCAATGAAAATCCTTTGAAAAATGTAATTTTCAACAGTTTCAATAAAATGTCCAAGAAGTTTAGTGTAAAATGTTATGAATCATAAGTAGCCTCTCGGGCAAAAACATGAATAATAAACCTCCCCTCGAGCATAATATCACTCAGAATCAGTCCCTCAACATGCCTCACAATCACTCGTAATCAGCCCCTCGGGAAACCTCACAGTCACCATGCCTCCCAATCACTCGTCACTCAGCACTCGGCACTCGCACTCAGTAGGTACCTGCGCTCACTGGGGGTGTACAGACTCCAGAGGGGCTCCTACAGCCCAAGCGCTATATCGCTGCGGCGTTAACCCGACCCAATATCACTGCGGCGTGCAGCTCGATCCACACACACACACACACACACACACACACACACACACATATATATATATATATATATATATATATATATATATTATTGTTGCGGCGTGCATCCCGATCCATATATACTCCTCACAATGTAGACTTTCGGCCTCACTCAGTCAGAAACCTCTCAAAAGCCACTCGGGATATCTGTAAAACGGGGTACTCGACTCAAAAATATCATTTTATGCATCAAAGTAGTGTAAGTGAGACTGAGTTTTAAATCAGTTAAGCATAATATGTCTGAGTGTAAATCATAAATCAACACAATGAGGAATAGCAGTAAAAAGCCCCCAAGGGGTCTAAACACATAGCACGAGGCCCATATACGATATTCCGCCCAAAACATAGTTATTATCTTTACACATGAAATATCATATGGTTTAAAATCAATATGCAACTTAATAGTTTCTACGGTACGAACCAAGTCACAATCCCCATCGGTGTACACCACACACTCGCCATCTAGTATGTGCGCCACTCCAAAATAGTGATACATTGTGAAGTCCGAGGTTTCATACCCTCAGGACAAGATTTACAGTCATTACTTACCTCAAATCGGCCCGAAAACTTCTCCGTGATGCTCTTGCCCCTCGAATCGGCTCCCGAACGCTCCGAATCTAACCAAAACCAGATTAATAACATCAATATATGCTAGGGAGACGAAACCCATTCGAAAATTATCAAGATTAGGCACAAATCCCGAAATTGGCCAAACCCGACCCCTAGTCCCACGTCTCGAAATTCAATAAAAATCACAAAACCGGAATCCCTATTCTCCCACGAGTCTATACATACCAAGAACATCAAAATCGGACCATAATTGCCCCTTCAATTCCTCAATTAAAGTCTCCAATTTCCCGTGGCCTAACTTCCCTAATTTACACCTCAAAAACATGTAATCTAGTCGGTTTATTCGATGATAATTCAATATTATGGAGTAGAAATGATCACAAGTGACTTACCTCAAGATTTCCCATGACTTCTCGCTCAAAAATCGCCCCAAGCCGCGTTCTATTCGTCCAAAAATGTGGAACTGAGCTAAAAAAACATGACAACTCAATAAAAACACGAATCTGGTCGCTAAAAGCCGAAATCCCGTCGCTAAAAGAGCCAAATCTGGTCGCTAAAGGTGCGCACCAGATCCCGTTGCACCAACAATGTTTATTTTCACTAAAAAGGCTCTAACTTCACCATACGAACTCAGAATTTGATGATTCTTATTCCTATGTGTCAAAAATAATAATTCGAACATAGCCCTTCAATCGAAACTCAATTCGGAGCTCATTTGCTCAGTGTGATACCCATTTCGCTCGTTAAACAATTAACTCATGTTCCGCATCAAAACCCCAATCGCGACTTGATGAAATTGGACCAAACTTTGCAGATCACTCCTATAATTCGTTATCAAAATCTCGGAAGTCTCGAAATCAAATTTCGATATATAGAATTAAAAATGGACCTTTGGATCATTACATGCTTATGCTAAAAACGCCAAAATCTTCCAAAAACTCTTCCAAAACTTATTCGAGCCTCATGGGACCCCAACCAAGTATACTAACAAGTCCCATAATATGAAACAAACTTAGTCGATGCCTCAATTACATCAAACAATGCTAAAACCGTAAATCACATCCCAATTCAAGCTTAATGAAACTAAGAACTTCCAATTTCTATATTTGATGCCTAAACCTATCAAATCAAGTCCGATTAACCTCAAATTTTGCATACAAGTCACAAATGACAAAACGAACCTATTCCAACTTTCGAACTTCCATTCCGACCCCGATATCAAAATTTCCACTGCCGACCGAGAAGCACCAAATTTCCAATTTCGCCAATTCAAGCCTAATTTTACCACAGACCTCCAAATCATATTCCGGACGCGCTACCAAGTCCAAAATCACCTAACGGAGCTAACCAAATCATAAAAATCCAAATTCGAGATCGAATACTAAAAAGTCAAAACTTGGTCAAACCTTTCATATTTAAAGCTTCAAGTTGAGAACTGTTTTTCCAAATCTATTCCGATTATCCTGAAAACCAAAACCGAAGATTTACGTAAGTCATACTACATCATACGGGGCTAGTCATGCTCGAGAACTGGCGAGCAAAGTCCAAATGCTCAAAACGACCGGTCGGGTCGTTACATCTTCCCCCACTTAAACATATGTTCGTCCTTGAACGTGCCTAGAGTTGTTCCGGAAACCATCAAATCACTGGGTAACCTTACCATGTACATACTCGGGGGTGATCCCACGTCACCCTATCCCATATAGGTCCGATAACACAACATAACTGAAATTTCACAATTCACCCTAGCCCATAACCTTAGAACTAATTTTCCACTTTCGAAATTGTCTATAAGATCAGAATCTCACATCTACACACTGAATAAGTCTGAACACGATGTATCAATCCATAACTGCAATCCAAGATGAAAATCACATGATATACCGCTTAACTCAAACACTCATAGCGATAACTTCTAATCACAATAGCTGCTCAAACAACCCAATTCCGGTAATAAACATCTTATCAAACCAAAGCCTCATTCCAACACTTTCGTATACTGCCAATGATGAATGAAACACGCAGAAAGTCATAACCATTCCTAAGATCAATCAGTCATGGAGCTCCCTCTCCTTTGGCAAGGACCATAGTAAATTTTTAAGTCGAATCCCGATATTATCCTTCTAACATGCTGAAATCGAATCTGATAGTATTCATTCTTGATCCCAATGACCTCATCTCATCCAACACGACTACTCTAGTGACATGACACATCGATACAATCTAAAGCCACAACCCGTGCGACCCTCTCACCTATAAGCAACAGTCCAAATGTACTCAAATCATGGAAAAAATGACTCAAATGAGTGAGTTGTACCGCAAGCTCACCAGTACCACCACAACATAATGCCGAGAACCCATCACATATCGTAGAACCAGAACAAATAAATCTAACCCGAAGGATCATACCTCTACATAACATCGCTGCAATGCGCGACCCTATCCAAACACCGGTTCACATGAGACACCTCAAGTCACCATGCTCAAAATGATCAACCACGCGCAATTTGATGCCTAGTACCTAAAGTAAATCACCATAACCACGGAGAAGTAAATGACGAAATGCCATGCCAGCCCGAATCAGAAGGAAATACGTCTCAATCCCGCAATGCCCAATTACTTAGTTTACTCAAATCCCAATATAAAGCCCAAATAAATCCGCACCATATGTGCATATAACCAACAATCACCACTCCTCGCAACACAGAAGGGTAACTCATATATCACTCCAGAATATGAATAAACTCAACGACAATCGAATGGTACATACCTCGACAATAGCAATTCAGAGTCAAAAATTCCGACCTGGTGCAGAACACACACCCATACTGGCCTACCAATAAACCTAAATCAACTCTGGTCACCCACAACATATAGATAACTCTTTGAAAGTTCACAATGACTGAATCATGGCATATACTAACATCTGACTAGCTTTGCTCGGTTCCTCATAGTCCATAACCACAAATTAATCTGTTTAAGAAAACTCCCAGTCTCGAAGTCCATGAAGCGCACCAATTACCATATCTGATCCCAACTCCACCACTCGAATATATAACATGTCTCTAATACTCAATAATTCCTCGAGGGATACCCCCATAAGTCCTCTGTGTCACCAAGCAACCTTGAATATCAGCAGTCGATCCAACAAGAAAATGTCGCAATACCGGTGAAGCACCCTTAACTCCACACATTGACCTTTATGAAATGTATACCCTCATCAAGCCACCCAAATGGTGATATCATCTACCTAGTCATCTGAATCTGCCAATGCTGCCTGAGAAATTTGACCTTCCTTCCAGGATTGAACCGAGATCTCACATATGCAAATCTCAACTCTACACAACATACCGCATACACCATGCCATCCTGTGATAAATATGATAACTTCATGATCCCTTCCGAGCAACAAACAACTACGCACCCAACTAGTCAAGAACTTTACATTTGATCCCATCCAGATGAAAATTCACTATACATCACATGCTCCTCACGCCGGTAGAAAATACACATCTCTAACCGTAGTAGAAACCATCCAGAACTATTTGAATTCCATTTGTACAACATCAAACCGTCAGGACTGAATTCTTCTAACTCAACCAAGCTATGCAGGTCACCAAAACCCAAGAACATTGCCAAGAAACACTTGTAAAAACTCATTATCTCATAAGCACACAAAGAACTAATCATATCCCTTACCATGCCGATCCGACCTACTACCAAGCTGTCCTATTTATCCAAGTTCCTTTTGAATTATGTTCGAATTAGTACTTCTCCTTGACATAATACCTCAATCCTCAACCCAGACTCACCACATGAGACCCCAACATAAAACCATACCGTCTAAGGCTCATAATCTGCTGAATACTCTCTCAAATATCCCCAAAAGCACCATATTCAAAATACTTACCTTGAAAAGACTTCCTGCAAATCTAAAGCCATTACCTTCACCTTCCTAATAATGATATGAAGAATCTATGATAATGTTTTACACCCTCCAACGTAAATCTCAGTTTCTAGCCAATTACACATATCGAATATTTCCAATCGTTACATATAACCTTGAACCATCAGAACCATTCTCGAGAGTCACCCACTCTACGCAATTCTCAATTAAACTGATCAAACAGACCGTACGACCTAGCCCCATATGCACCCCTACATACTAGGAAGTAATCCACACTTCGAAGCAACCAAGCATATCCCTACTCCGCACACACTACACCCTTTACTAATACAACCCATACATTCAATAAAATCCAATTACCCATAGAGTATATTACAACCTGTATTCAAAATTTCCGTTACTCAAGCCCTTCCCAAAATCCACCTCTGCAGGTCATAACTGATTCCTCGACATACCTGGAACCGAGACCAATACAACACATAATCGTGCAATCAGCTTAACATTAACAAAACCCCCCACTTGGCTCAAAGCCAACGATCAAGACAAACAATAACTCACAATGACCATACGCTATCACTGCCACCATACTGCAGTGAGATTCAACTAAATCCTTTATACGCTCATATGACACAACCCAATCTAATATCCCAAATCGTATGCAAATCTCGCATTCGCCATTGTAATAGCCAACGCCAACTTCCACAAGCAACCTAACTCAAATTGCAACATATATCAATTATTGATAAAAGAGTACTTACTACAAAACCACCTAAGGGTCACACAACCTCAGGACACCCCGCGAGAGGTAACCCCGCGTGTTTAGCCTCAAACCGATATCATCTCTATACCCTTCCAAAAATAATAGCTATCACGCAATCACTATACCCTCCTGCATTAAAACACAACCAATGCATATCCTCGAGGCATCAAGATACGCGGTATAAGAAGCTGAAGCTGACGGCAGAACTAACACCGGAGCTGTGGTCAAGGAAATCTTGAGCTTCTGGAAGCTCGACTCACACTCGTCTGACCACATGGATACCCTCACTGGACACCACGTGTCCCAAGAATGCTATTGAACTGGGCCAAAATTCACACTTGGAGAACTTTGCATAGAGCTTCTCCTCCCTGATTTCTTATAATACCACCCTCAAATGCTGAGTATGCTACCTCTGGCTACGTGAGTACGCCAGGCTGCCATCAATGAATACAATAACAACGAAGTGCTAACGCGGCTGAAATACACCGTTAATCAAATACATGAGCGGTGCTAGGGCATTGGTCAGCCCAAAAGACATCACCAGAAGCTCAGAACACAACATGAAAATCCACTTCACTCCACAACTAAGCTACACTAGAGGTCCTTCAATACACTCGCAACTCGAGGCCATATTCTAACTTAATACAAGTCAAATACTCAATGGTTCTTGCGACATCTCTCGCCAATTAATTTTTGTCACAATCAAACACCCTCAACACATCTAACCATCAAATCACACTCACCACGTAGTTATCTAGTCACCAAATCCCATCAATAAGAACACAAACGGACATATAAGTCCCCAAATGCACGTGCTCGCACAAACAAAATCTCAGCACTCAAGCCACAGACAAAATCCGGCCTCAAGTCCTCCAGACTCGCCCATTATCAATATGCTAAAAATCACATCTCACCTATGGGAATCACAAGCCGTCGATGCACAGCTGATACCGAGCGCTCACGTGCGCATTCGAATACATGAAAGGAATTCAAAGAGTTACGCTTTTGGCTGAATAAATGGATTCGCACGACTAGAATTCAAGAATGTGAGATTTTTCCTAAGGCTTCTGCAGCCTCTCGAAGATAAGTACAGACGTCTCCGTACCGATCGGCAAGACTCTACTAAACCTGATCATGACCGGTGAGTCATATGTAACCTAGGCTCTAATACCAGCTAGTCACGACCCCAAATCTAAACTAGTCGTGATGGCGCCTATCGTCGAACTAGGCCAGCCAAATTAACACTCAACGTAAAGAATCTTTCATTTATATCATTTATAAACTGATAACCCGTAAAGGTTTCATTTAAATTACCTTTTAAACAGACAAAGCTACACCATATGTTTAAAATACAACCCCAAGACCCGGAGTCACTGGTCATGAGCATCTACAGAAAATATACAAGTCTGGAAAATAAACTCTATAATAGTAAGCAGGAGAGAGCAGGCTGCGGACGCGTGCAGCTACCTCGCAAAATCTCTGAGAAGTCTCTGGAACAGATAGACAACTCACTCTGCCCTAGCACCTGGATCTGCACACAAGGTGCATGGAGTAATGTGAGTACGCCAACTCAGTAGTAATGAAAATAAATCAGGTCTGAGCAGTAAGAAACACATAAAGTCAAATCATCAATTTACAATAAGCACAGTCTTTCGTTCCAACAGTGTATACGCTAAATCATCACGCTTAAAAAGCCGATTTTAGTGAAAATCCTTTGAAAAATGTAATATCCAACAGTTTAAATAAAATGTCCAAGAATTTTAGTGTAAAATGATATGAATCATAAGTAGCCACTCGGGCAAAAATATGAATAATAAATCGCCCCTCGGGCATAACATCACTCAGAATCAGTCCCTCAGCATGCCTTACAATCACTCGTAATCAGCCCCTCGGGAAACCTCACAGCCACTCATGCCTCCCAATCACTTGTCAGTCAGCACTCGGCACTCGGCACTCGCACTCAGTAGGTACCTGCGCTCAATGGGGGTGTACAGACTTCGGAGGAGCTCCTATAGCCCAGGCGCTATATCGCTGCGGCGTGCAGCTCGACCCAATAGCGCTGCGGCGTGCAGCCCGATCCATATATATATATATATATATATATATTCTTGCGGCGAGCAGCCCGATCCATAAATACTCCTCACAATATAGGCTCTCGGCTTCACTGAGTGTAAATCATAAGTCAACACAGTGAGGAATAGCAGTAAAAATCCCCCAAGGGGTCTAAACACATGGCACGGGCCCAAATACGGCACTCCGCCCAAGACATAGTAATAATCTTTAAACATGAAATATCATATGGTTTATAATCAAATACGCAACTTAATAGTTGCTATGGGACGAACCAAGTCACAATCCCCATCGGTGTACGCCACACACTCGCCATCTAGTATGTGCGCCACTCCAAAATAGTGATACAGTGTGAAGTCCGGAGTCTCATACCCTCAGGACAAAATTTATAGTCATTACTTACCTCAAACCGGCCCAAAAACTACTCCGCGATGCACTTGCCCCTCGAATCGGCTCCCGAATGCTTCAGATCTAACCAAAACAATATTAATAACATCAATATATGCTAGGGAGACGAAACACATTCGAAAATTATCAAGACTAGGCACAAATCCCGAAATTGGCTAAACCCGACCCTCGGACCCACGTCTCGGAATTCGATAAAAATCACAAAACCGAAATCCTTATTCTCACACGAGTCTATACATACCAAGAACATCAAAATCGGACCATAATTGCCCCTTCAATTCCTCAATTAAAGTCTCCAATTTCCCATGCCCTAATTTCCCCAATTTACACCTCAAAAACACGTAATCTAGTCGGATTATTCGTTCATAATTCAATATTATGGAGTAGAAATGATCACAAGTGACTTGCCTCAGGATTTCCCATGACTTCTCGCTCAAACATCGCCCCAAGCCGCGTTCTTTTCGTCCAAAAATGTGGAAATGAGCTAAAAACAACATGACAGCTCAATAAAAATACGAATCTGGTCGAAAGAGCCAAATCTGGTCGCTAAAGGTGCACACCAGATCCTGTTGCACCAACAATGTTTATTTTCACTAAAAAGGCTCTAACTCCACCATACGAACTTGGAATTCGATGATTCTTGTTCCTATGAGTCACAAATAATAATACTAACATATCCCTTCAATCGAAACTCAATTCAGAGCTCATTTGGCCAGTGCGATACCCATCGCTCGTTAAATAATTAACTCATGTTTCGCGTCAAAAACCCAATCGCGACTTGATGAAATTAGAACAAACTTTTCAAATCACTCCTATAATTCATTATCAAAATCCCGGAAGTCTCGAAATCAAATTTCGATCTCTATAACTAAAAATGGACCTTTGGATCATTACAGGCTTATGCTCAAAACGCCAAAATATTCCAAAAACTCTTCCAAAACTTATCCGAGCCTCATGGGACCCCAACCAAGTATACTAACAAGTACCATAATATGAAACAAACTTAGTCGATGCCTCAATTACATCAAACAATGCTAAAACCGTGAATCACACCCCAATTCAAGCTTAATGAAATTAAGAACTTCCAACTTCTATATTTGATGAACCTATCAAATCAAGTCCGATTAACCTCAAATTTTGCATACAAGTCACAAATGACACAACGAACTTATTCCACTTCCGGAATTCCATTCCGACCCCGATATCAAAATTTTCACTGCCGACCAAGAAACACCAAATTTCCAATTTCGCCAATTCAAGCCTAATTTTACCACGGACCTCCAAATCACATTCCGGACGCGCTCCCAAATCCAAAATCACCGAACGGAGCTAACCAAATCATAAAAATCCAAATCCGAGATCGAATACTAAAAAGTCAAAACTTGGTCAAATCTTTCATATTTAAAGCTTCAAGTTGAGAATTGTTCTTCCAAATATATACCGACTATTCTGAAAACCAAAACCGACGATTTACATAAGTAATTATACATCATAGGGGTCTAGTCATGTCCGAGAACTGGCGAGCAAAGTGCAAAGTCTCGATATAGAAATCTTTACAGATTTATAATTTTTCCAAAACCGGTAGTACAAGTCATAAGCTCTACAGAGTTTACTACAACTTCTAAATACAATTGTTTGGAAGTTAGTAAAAATAGTGTAAATACAGAATAGGAAGGCGACTCCGAAGCCTGCGTATGCAGCAGCGGTGAAGTATCAAGACTAACCCAGTGAAGTAGTGACGAGGACTAGTCAAGACACCCACTGGTCTAATGTACTAAACATGCATAAGTATAGAAATAATGGAACATAACATCTATCAAATGTCTACACGATATGGCTAACAACATAACAACTACAATAAGTAAGGAAGAACGTCAAACAGCAATGGAACACCATAATAATGCACAGAAGGGTGAACGGGGACACAACACAAATTCCAGAATTCACAATACAGAAAAAGGCAAGTAGTAACTTAGCACTGCAATAGTTCCCACATCAGGCCTTAGCCAACAACTTCAGTAAATTAGTCGAAATCTTCAAGTGTAAACTTTCACCCGTAAGTTTTGTATTGGAATCTTTAAGAATATAATCCTTTCAAATAGGGAATTCTTTTGAAATATACTTCCTTCAAATATAAACTTTTCAAATAGATATCCTTCAAACGTAGTTCTTTCAAAATGAATGCTTTTTAAATGTATTTTTCAAATAATATCTTTCAAACATAGTTTCTTCAAGATAAATTCTTTTTAAATATGTTTTTCAAATATATTTTCAAACATAGTTTCTTCAAGATAAATGCTTTTCAAATATGTATATTTTTCAAGTAAATATCCTTCGAGTATAGGTCACCCTGTGACACCTAAGCATAGAAGATTAACAGCTCGAACACAGATATATCAACGGGGGAAATTTACCGGGATCCCGTCCTGTAGTTTCAAATTTATTATGCAGTAAAAGAGGATCTCCCAGAATACGTCCGTAGTTCCAAAATAAATATGAAGTGCTGGGGATCTCCCGGAATACGTCCGTAGTCCCAAAACAAATATGCAGTACAGGGGAATCTCCTGGAATACGTCCGTAGTCCCAATTTAAATATGCAGTACATGGGGATCTACCAGAATACGTCCGTAGTCCCAAAATAAATATGCAGTGCAGGGGGATCTCCCGGAATACGTCCGTAGTCCCAATTTAAATATGCAGCGCAACCAACAAAAACAATAATTATAGCGCGGCAGAAAAACCCGTACATCACCACAACAAGTACAAAGCAACAATGACAGTAATACAAAGTACGTCGAGTAATCAATACAAGAACTTAAATTCACAAAGAAACAGTAGAACTTGTTCATGAGGAATAATCACGGTAAAGAATGCTAAGTGTAAAGAGAACAACTTAACCAGGGAAAAACAAGACGTAGCAACGAATCCACAATATTCAAGTCAACAATAAGAAGCCAACGCAAGTAAAATAATTCCAAGTAAGGACAAGTCGACTGAGATATAAGTTATCTAAACTCCTTATGAGGTTGAACAATTATGAGAGATATTAACAATTCAAATAAGGGTAAGCAACAAAAGATACTTGTAACTGTTGATACCCAATTTTTCCTCAAATTATTTTAAATTTGCATATATACCTTCAAAATTAGGTTTTATAACAAGTGGTATTTTTCCATAATCTTCCCATATTATTTAATTTATTTCAATTTATCCAGTAATTTTATCTCTAATAATTAATCATAAATTACATTATCAATGATTTCAAAACATTCCTTGGTTTAATATATTATTTGTGGTCTTAGTAAGATTTAATTATTTTGCAAATTAGCCAAATTGACATTATTTGGCTATAATTGCAATAACTTTGCAATTATAGCCTAATTATATATTTTGTGTTATTTTCACCCAATAATTAGTCATTTATATTTTTAATACTGATTAATCATCTTAAATTAATTTATTAGCATCAATTTATTTTTTTTAATAATTATTGGCCATTTTTATTAATTATTTAGCTATTTTTTGGGTATTTAACATTTAGCCACTTTAATTTTCAATTTTAATCCAATTAAAACCGGCCCCCTTTAGCCCAATTAGTACCCATCCCAGTCTTCAATCTAACCCGGCCCAATCCCCCCTTTTAATCTGAGTCGTTGATTAATTCAAACCAAAGGCCCAGATTAAAACCTACCTTAATTAACACCCTAAGACTACCCCCCCCCCCTNGACTACCCCCCCCTCTCATTTCCCCCGCTTCATTTTCTCACCCGTCTCTCTATCTCCCTCTCTGAGACTCTCTCTCTCTAGAATCTTCCCCCCTTTTGAGCCCTGTCTCCTTCTCCGGCCACCTCCCTTGCCGGAAACTATGGGGTTCTCACCCCTCCTCGATCCTACGGCTCCGCCTTGCATGTCTGTGTCACTGATGAAGGTTTTCAAGTGACCCTGAGGCAACACGCTCCCATCTCCGGTCTCATGCCATTTTTTTCGGCCTCCTATGGCCGTTCGAGTAAGGCCTTTGCATTTTCCGGCCAAACGCCAGTAATATCTAAGTCTATCTTCTCTTTTGGGCTTTCTATGGAAACCCTAGTTCTAAGATCTTCCGATCTTCCTAGATCTGTGACAGATCTATGTTTATCCTGAGGTTTTCACTTGTTCTCTCTTAAAACCCCTTTGTCTTTCAAGCGATTCTTCATTTTTTTAAGAACTAGGGTTCTTAAAACCCCTTTTAAAACGGTTTTCTTTCTGACTTTTAGTATTATCCTATGATTTTATTATGTTTAAACGTTTACTCTAGCTTTTACCCTTTTGTCTGACCTATTTTGCTAAAACCCTAAGTTTCTTGGTTTTAATATGTGATTCTGAGTCCGTCTATTATAATATGCATATGTGTTTGTTTATCATGAACAATCTGTGCTCTGTATTTTGTTTTTCGCTCTTTGTGTTTATTCTGTTAATTTCTTCAAATCGTTTAGACTATGTGCTCTATGTGAATCCTCTGATTTATATGACTATGTTTGCTTGATAGGGTTTCTGATTCTTGCCTATTATGAGTCTTATTCCGTTTGTTCTCATGAGTTTGTGCTAATTTCTCCTAAATCAATATTGTTTTCTATTTGTGAGCCCTTGAATCCCTGTGATTGGTTCTTTACTGATCTCGCACGATATTCTCTACTAATTTTAACCTCTTGAAATATTTTCTTACCTTATTCTATAGTCGACTAGGCTATTAAAATGATTCTCAAATCTTTCCTTAATTATAATATTCTGAATCTAGTCTCTATGACATGTGACATACTTGCATTATACTTATGATTATTTCCTTATATGGCATGTCCAGTCATACATGATTTCATTCCTTATTTGCCATTGTCTATTACCGTTTGAGTCTAATTCCTTGATTAAAGGAAGTCCTTATGCTGATTTGATTCTAATTAGTACATATTGCTATAATTATCACTAGCTATGGTTCTTGACTTATTCTCTACTTAGTTTTAAAAACTATAAATACACTACTCCTTCATTAACATCACACAGACAGACACAACATACTCATTGTTATCTCTTACTTTCCTACACACTCTCTCTTATTGACTACTGGCTACTCAGTCGGCTGAAAGCCAAGACTGAGTAACTTATTACTGCTCTATTGCTCTACTTCCCTGCACACTACTGTTCTATTCTCTCACTCTTGACTGGTATGTCTTCTATTTGATTTACAACATCCAAAACAACATGTTTATGTTCGTATTGGATTTTCTCTTATTCCTTTTGTGCTTCTACTTGTGGTTCTACTGTTTACCGTGTAACTAGCATATCTATTCTGTCTATGTGATTTCCCTTCCCCCTATTTCAACATGTCTACTGCTCCTCCTATTTGTTTGTTACAATTCTGCCTTGCTCCCTAACCCCAGTACATTATCAGCATGTGTGCATGACCCCATAGTTACTAAGTAATCCTGAACCCCTTCCCTGAACCTAATGTAGGAACCTGTTTAGCATCCCTCAATCTAATGTTGTTAAGCTCCTGGCATGAACATTTGTGATAGAGTGTGTTGTGACTGTTTAAGACCTGATGTGCTTTCTCTGATGTCTACCTATGTGTACATATTCTCTTACATGTGAATTACTTGTCCCCAATCCCCTTTCCCATGTTTGTGTTTGCTTCCCTGAACTATGTGTGCTATTCTGATTCTGAGATTGTACTACTCACCTCCTTTCAAAACTGTTTTCAAATAAGAGTTAAACTCTTCTATTTGTTTATTTTTGAGAACTGATTCTAAATGGATCATTTTCAAACTATTTTCTCAACTCAATTATTTTTTAAAAACTATATCAAGCACTCTCACATACTCTTAGAACTCTAGGTTCTGCCCCTTTAGTGTGTGACTGCTTTGGGACCCTATGAGCTCCCTCTGAACTCTGACACACTAAGGCCGGCCCTTCCACACTGCACTTACTCAAATTTGGTTATGACTCTGGGTGTGAGCACTTCCCGGGATCCCTTGAGATCCATAGGGAACTCTGACACACCTGGATCATGTGAACGGTTGTGAATCAAATGGAAATGAGGCATTCTGGAGATTCTGGGCCTATCAGTAGGCTCCCTATAGTATAACTTCTTATTTTCTTTTGTACCTTATGTAATTTGTGTCCAATGGTCTGTAATAATATTTGTAAACAACTCTGGGGCTAGATAGTGAAAAGGGAAGGGCAATATGCATGTTGTAGTTTATTAAAGAGTAGATGCCATATTTCTAGCTTTACATTTCCTACGTGTGCACTAGAATTCATGCTTAGGACTGATGTATGCAAGCATATCGTGCATTAGATATCCTTCTCCTTAGGTCCATGTTTACTGTTTTACCATCTTATTATGGTATTATCTTTATCACTTAGAAAATCATGCTCCAATATTAAAATCTGCTATTCATGTAAACTAGGCCTAATATTGCTATAATATTGTGGTACACTTAGAAATTCTGCCTAGGATAACAATGCGCTAAAATAAACAAGTCATTCTCATACTCGTAGCATATTCTGGAAGCATGTTCAAATATTGTAACTTTATGTATTTAGAAAATCCTGCCTAGGAATTCTCCATACAACTCATTCTACATGTGCATATTGGATATCATGTTCTACACCTAAGTTAACTACTGATGCATAGAAAAAGGACTAAAAACTATTTTACCCCAAACAACTGTAGTAATTATGCATTTTGGTGCGCACCTAGGTACAACATGTTAGGCAAAATAACTCGTAACAGCTTCTTTAAAAAATCTAATAACTGATGAGCGTTCTCACACTCCTAGGCAAGACTTAGGCAATTAAGGTTGTTAAAACTGGAAATACGCCTTTTGTATGTACACTGCCTAATTATCAACAAGTTCTAAGCAAAACTGATTAAGACTTCCTCTCTGAGTTATAAACAAATATGCCTCTTTGTTATTATCACTTAGATACCATGTTTTAGGATCTGAATCAAAAGACTTTAATTGTATTTGAGCCATGCTGCTTATTTGCCTTATCTGTGGAGGTACTTGAGCCTTTTTGTTTATATGTGTATCCCCCTTAATTGCAGTCCTGTATGTTCTTGTTTGTCGCTTAGTATTTTGCCTTTAAACCTGAGGGTCTGCCTAGAACCTCCCTCATAGGATAGAAGTCCTAAACTCCTCCAAGGACTATTAGGAAGGGACGGGTAACAGCATGCAATAGAGGTCGTTGACCAACACTCGCTCTAATTACCTTTACGGAGTGGGAAAGGGTAGATATGGATATGATATGACCGATGCGTTAATACCACGTGTAGCCCCTCTTTGAGGAGTGACATACCGGGTATTGCATTGATGTGATCCATATAAAAAATAAACATGGGACATCCCTTATGCATGTTTAGACTATAATCCTTTTCCAAATCTACTTAGCTATTAAATACTTTCAAACTTAGTAACATATGTGTGCTTAGACTGCGAATATTTCAAAACCCTATACTATTTTAAAACAATGATTGCTTACTTGCTACTTGTACAAATTCACAAAGTTGTTTGGCCGGGAACCACATTTGTGGATTCTGAGGGGTGCCTAATACCTTTCCTTTAGGATAATTTCAAGCCCTTACCCTATCTCTGGTTAACAAACTTGTTTGTAAATGAACCCCCCCCCCCCAATATGTGCCCTAACGCACCTTTACTCATTAGGTGGCGACTCTTCAAAACTTACAAACCTCTTTCCCAAAAGGAATGAGTTGTCCCAACCAATGTCTTAAAACCCTTTGACCGACCCCGAAAGGAGTTTGGAAAAAAAGGGGCGCGACAGCATGGCGACTCTGCTGGGGATTCTAGGCTTTTACCATCTTCAAATTGCTTTGTGAATTTGTACCTCTTCCCATTCCCCTTATGTGCAATTACTTGTCCATTTCTTTAAGCATTTAATTTTCTTCAAAAAGCAAACTGACATGTTTTTCTGTTTCCTTCCTTTGTAACCACTTTTAAATTATAAACTGCTATATTTACTGCTTTCATAACGTGCAAATACATGATTACATGTTTTACTGTTTATTGCATAATCATGATTCAACATCATACTCCACTCGTGAAAAAACAAAATCCTATAGCAACGCTTGATGAATGGTTGTGCCCTTCCTATATTATCACCCCTAAATTCAAGAAGGCTTATTTGCGGTAAAACTAGTCGATCAGCGGTGCAGTCGATGGTTCCGTGCCTTTCCCACTTGAGTTGTCCGCTCAAGGGTACCAGTCTAAAGCCCCATAGAAACCTTACTCCGTTATACTGTTTGATGCATCATGGTCAAAACTAGCTAGGCTAACGTGTTGTCCGCACAATAGCCTTTAAGATAGCCTTGTCCAAAGTCCACCGGGTTTCCATAAATCCCAACGGACATCATCACGTTCTGTGTATTTATTTGGAGAACTAAATGCTCACATGATAATCGTTGATGTTAAATAGTTGAGTATGGTAGGGGTCAGGGTCTAATCATGTTTGCCTTGCAGAAATATGAGGCACGAAGTCCCCAGATTCGGCATGGTCACCAACATCCACCCAAAACTTTTGAATTGGTGGGAGGACCTGCATTCTAGTGAAAAAACACTCGTCAAGAAATATCTAGGTAATCTGCCGTCCCTCCTAGACATCCAGCCTAACAATAGGATGATAGAGGCTGCCACTCTATTCTAGGATTGTGAAAGGGCTATCTTCTGCTTTGGGGAGATCGAGATGACGTTGTTGTTAGAAGAAATAGGACGACTGGCCGGTCTAGTTTGGGAATCTCCGGGTTTGCTAATGCCTGAGAACCGCACAGGTAAATGTTTCTTAAAAATGATGGGTTTGAAAAAGAACGCAGAGTTGGGGTGTCTGAAGGAATCATACATCCCCTTCGATTACTTGTATGAAAGGTACGGCCACAACAAGTAATATCGTACCTTCCATGATGAATTTTCCATCACATCTTTGGGGAACATTCATCGTAGGGTGTTCATCTTTATTATTTGCTTCCTGGGGTTGATAGTATTCCCGACAAAGAGAGAAAGAATCCACACTAGGTGGGCTATGGTAACCAAGACATTAATGGAAGGAATTGGTGAGCAGACTTTCAGCATCGTTCCTATGATCATTTCAGACATGTATCGAGCCTTAGAACAATGCCAAATAGGAGCGAAACACTTCGAGGGCTGCAACTTATTACTACAGCTCTGGCTCTTGGAACATCTCCAAAAGGGACAATACCGACAAGAGTTTCCACGAAGGTCGTGGAATGACCACATCGCTTTCCACCATCCAAAGCGAATGACTTACATCCCTGACATGTTTGCTCAGCCTTAGAATTCCAAGGAATGGGTTGAGTTCTTCGACAATCTGACTGGAGAAAAAGTCCAATAGATGTTTGAGTGGTTTCCAACAGAAGAGTTCATCGTCCCATCGAGAGATGCACCATTCTTGATGCTGATTGGCCTTAGAGGAACATATCCTTACGTCCCTTTCCGGGTTATGAGACAAGAAGGTAGGAAGCAATTCATACCGAAGGTCGACAAGATGAGTCACTTACGGGCTGACTTCTAGAATGATGATAGTCCTCACAAGTGTCACGCCCAACACATGTGGCACTGTAATACCGTAATGGAGAAAGACACTATTGAACCAGACAGATATCACGCAGGTTGTACCCCTTTCTATTCAGGTTGGTTGGAAGACAATCGGGATGGTCTGGGCAAGCCGGGGTTCGTCCGAGGTCACCGGATCATAGATGAAAAGGTCGAGGCTCAGGTCAAGTATAATCAGCTGCGCAAGAGGATTCGCGAATGTGAGGACGAGCACCACGAGATACACGAGTCTAACAAGAAGTTGATTGAAGAGTGGAAAGACATGGTTGTCAGCGCCAATAAAAAGCTGGGGTACTTGGAACGAGGCATAGTCAAGCTGGAGGGTAAATTCATAAAAAGGGTCGAAGAATGTGAAAAGGTTGGAGGGAACGAAGGAGGACATCTAGCCAGAGCATACTTACTGCTAGGGCTTCGCGAGCTGGGGAATCTGTTTGAGGGGATCAAGGATGCCGAGTCTGGGGAAGGTCCTTCTAGGACCAAGTAGATAGGAATTTCCTTCTTCGATTTATTGATGTAATAAGGCCAATGGCCATTAGTGATTTTATTTCTTGCTTATTTAGTGTCGTTTTGGGATTCGTCTATTTTTACATTAACGAAATGAGGCATTTTAGCATCTCAAGTTCTCCAAATTAATTTGTCTCTAGGCCTACTTCGGGCACAACGAGGCTCCCAAATTAGGACACGCTTTACATTCTCGCACTATGTGTTTAAATACTGCAAATACTTCTCATAATCCTCACTGACTTGGCTACCTTTTGTTTTGTCTTTGTTTTCTTTCCTTTTATTATTCCCCTCCCCAAAGGTTGGTTCGTGCATTCTGGCATAATCATCCTATCTCACAAGATCCAGGGGCCCTCCACCCTCTCTTCCTCCTAGTCCTACCAAAGGCAAGAACAAAGGCAAAAAGAAAATGGAAGATTCAAGCAACATCAGGAAGGAAAACACAGTTGAACGGGTAGAGGCCACTGACGACCAGGGTATTCAGGTCCAGAATGAGACTATGTCGCAGCTAGAACAGAAATTGTTGAAATTCCAAGAAGAGCTTAATCAGGTTCAAAACTTGGCAAACCTGTCATTTACCCTCAGCATCCCAGACGTCAACCTCCCCAACACCCAGAATCCGACACCTCCTCAAAACATCCCAAAGCAACAAAATCATCCCGCAGCTCATCGTCACACCACTCCACCAAAGAACCAAACCCTTCCAACATAATGTAACACATGCCATACTTCTAAGAACACTCCACTACTTATCCCAGAACCTCAAAACTCCACAAACGACCATTTATACACCCATGCACCAGGCCACCACAACGATCCTATCTACGTGGAGACTATGCCACACTCCACTCAACCTATCGCATATACACCTGAGTCTGATGAAAAGGATATAATTATCAGGAACTTGGATGAGGAACTTAAAAAGCTGACCAGCCGGGTTCAAGGCGTTGAAGGAAGCAAATGAATCGAGGGGCTGAACTATGAAGACTTCTGCATACAGCCCGACGTCGAACTACCCAAGGGGTACAAACCTCCTAAGTTCGAGATGTTTGATGGTACATGTGATTCAATGGTCCATCTGAGGACCTACTGTGACAAGATGGTTGGAGTGGGTAAAGACGAGAGGATCCGCATGAAGCTGTTCATGAGGATCTTGAAAGGAGACACACTATCTTGGTACATCAGCCAAGACCTCAGGAAGTGGTCAAATTGGGTAAGCATGGCGTCTGACTTCATGGATAGGTTCAGGTTTAACACAGAGAATGCACCGGATGTATTCTACATCCAGAATCTGAAGAAGAAGCCCACAGAAACATTTCGCGAGTATGCTACTCGCTGGAGGTCCGAATCTGCTAAGGTCACGCCCGCCTTGGATGAGGAACAGATGAATAAGTTCTTTGTCCGGGATCAAGACCCGCAATACTGTGAGCGGTTGATGGTGATTGAGAACCACAAGTTCTCCGACATTATCAAATTGGGTGAAAGGATCGAGGAAGGAATCAAAAGTGGTATGGTTACTGTCACGACCCCAAATCCTAACAGGCCGTGATAGCGCCTATCGTGGAACTAGGCTAGCCAACCATCACATTACTACGCTTTTGTTCAATTATAACAGTTCACAATTTAATAACAAGCATGCAACTATAGCATCAATTAATATAGTTAAGTCTTAACGTCCCAATAATAGTCTAACAAACCTCCCAAGAACTGGAGTCAATAGTCATGAGCATCTAAGAATAAATAAATCTAACTTTGCTAAAACTATAATATATGTCTCTGAATCAAATGCTAAAACTAAATAAGGAAGGGAAATGGAGAAGCTGTGGACTCTGGACAGCTACCTCGAAATCCCGTGAAAATGCTGCTATCAAACTGCGTCAGCTACTGCTGCGAACTAGTACCTGGATCTGTGCACAGAGGCACATGGAGTCTTTATGAGTACGCCAACTCAGTAGTAATGAAAATAAATCACAGTCTGAGTAATATAAACACANATCAATTCTAGACTCCTTTAAAAAATAAGTAAATATCAATAAATCTCAGTGAAATCCTCAGTAAGACTCAGTTCGAAAACAAAGTGAATCATAGTTCGAAAACTTAGTAAAATCAGCATAAATCCGCCCCTCGGGCCAAAATTAATTATCGTAACCATTTCCCTCAGGCATTCTCTCGATCACTCAGTATCAATCATCACTCAGTATCAGCCCCTCGAGCAATCATCATCACTCAATCGGTACCGGCGCTCACTGGGGGTATGTTACAGACTCCCGAGGGGCTCCTACAGCCCAAGCGCAATAACAACATAAGGTCTGGAAGCCTTCTCATCTCTCTCATGAGGCCTGGAAGCCTCCTCACATCACTCATAAGGCCTGGAAGCCTCCTCACATCACTCATAAGTCCTGTAAGCCTCCTCACCTCTCTCATAAGGCCTAGAAGCCTCCTCACATCACTCATAAGGCCTGTAAGCCTCCTCACCTATCTCATAAGGCCTAGAATCCTCCTCACATCACTCAGTCAGACATTTTCAATTAGCTCTTAGGCCATAAACAAACCGGGTTCTCGACCCAAAACAGTGTTTCATTTTTTCCCCAATAAATAGTATCAAAATACTCTGCGTGTCAAAACCATTTATCAGGAAATGAATGAGTGTAATTCACAACATATCAAGTGAGGAAACACAGTAAAACAGTCCCCCAAGGGGTAAAAAGATCGGCACTAGTCCCCAAACACGGCTTACAGCCCAAAACATATCATAATACATAAATACTAATTATGCAAAGGCTTAAAAATTGGTTTTTAAACTCAATAGTTGCCTAAGTAGGGAATATATTTCCCAAGTTTCAATCTTTGTATTCCAAAACCCGTGAAGGGTGCATAGTCCGGGGTTTCATACCCTCAGGACAGGATTTAGAGACATTACTTACCTCAAAACTAGCCCGAAATTATTCCGCAACACGCTTGCCTCTCGAATCAACCTCCGAAGGCTCCAAATCTACCAAGTTCAGATTTTTATCATCAACATATGTTTAAGGAATAATTTCCAATTGAAAAATATTGAATTTAACTCAAAAATCTGAAACCGGTCAAAACCCGACCCCCGGGCCCGCATTTTGAAACTCAGAATTTTTTTACAGAAAAGTGTTCTTCATCTTCTCACAATTCCGTACATATAAAGAACACCAAAATCGGAGTTCGTTTGACCCCTCAAATCGACCCTTGAAGGTCCCATAATCTCATGCCCTTAAATCCTAAGAGTATATGTGAGAGTGCTTGACATAGTTTAAAAGAATAGAGTATATGTGAGAGTGCTTGACATAGTTTAAAAGAATAGAGTTGAAAACAGTTTTCTGAAAACAAATTGTAAAAGAAACAGATTTAGAAAGAGCTTGCCTTAATGAAAATAGTTTGAAAGAAAGGGAGTAGGATAGTCAGCAATCTCAGAATCAAGACAACATACATAGTGCAGGCAGACAGACACAAACAGGGAATAGGGGATTGAGGACAAGTAGGTCACATATAAAGATAGATTTGCATACAAGTTAACCCCAGAGAGATACTAAGGCATTTCAGAACTTTAACAACCACAGAACAGTTTTCATAAAGATGTTTAGGCCGGAGACTTAACAGAATTAAATTGAGGGATACCAAAGAGGAAGTACATGACAAACAGAGTTACACATAGGCCCAGGGGAAGGCTTCATGAGTACAACATATGTTCAGAATCACATATAACTAAGTGACACAAACACATGCTTATATGTGTTGGGGATCAGGGGTAAGGCAGGGTCTTAGTAAACATGTAAGAAGGCAGTAAAAACATGCTGAAACTAAAGGGAAAAAAGTAATCACATTGGTAAACTAGTAAATAGGCATGCTAATTGCAAGGTAAACAGCAGAACCATAAGTAGAAACATATTATGAACATGATGAATCGAAGTGCTGAAAGTAGCATATTGTTTTTTGAAACTCGAATTGTAACTAAGTCATACCAGTATAGGAGAGACAGTAATACCAAAGCAGAAGTGAGAGAGGCCCAATAATTAGCCTTGGCTTGTAGCCGGCTAATTCAAACCAGTAACAAGTAGCACAGAAAAGAGAGAGAGAGAGAGAGAGCAAGTTTAGTTGTGAGAGAGAGTTTAGAACAGTGTTTGTTGCTAATGAAAGAATATGAGTACTTATAGTTTTGAAAATAAGCTGAGAGTATGGTAATAGGTAAAAGTCTAGCATAAAAATAGAAATAATCACAAATCAGAATCCAATCAATGTAAGTAATCCCTTTAATTAGGGAGTCATAGTTCAAACAGATACAATAGTGATAAATAAGAAAAGAGAATCGATTGAGGAACTGATTTTACCATGTAAGAGATAGTAAAAGTATATGGCATGTAATTAGGGATAAATACAGAATATACAAAATAAGGAAAGTGTATCAAAGTAATTGACAGCACGTTTATGCATAAAACCATGCAGGATATAATTTAATTATGGCAATCAGTCAAGAAATTCTCGGGTATGATTCAAATCATAGAGAGCCAACATCAATTAAGTAAAATGTCACAAAGGTAAGGAATCCATCAAAATCAGGCAATCAAATATCATTCGAAGGGGAGATATCACAGTAAAAATTGATAGAGCACTGGAGTAACACTTATTAAGCAAGAAAATCAGAAAAACCTTGTCATGAAATTAGGGGTTCGTAGCAAATATTTAAAGGAACAGTAGATATTTGGGCATAAGTGACAGAGAATCATAGACCCTAACAACGATTAGAGAAAGAAATCACAAGGACACATAGAACATGCATGAAAGTGCAGTAGTTATGCTAGAACAAGCAACAACATCACAAAAAAGACTCGAACTCTCAGATAGAACCCAGGAGTTAGGGTTTTTAACAAAATGAATCGAACAAAAGAGGAAGAACTCAGGTGATGTTTAAACATGATAAAATCGTCAAATAACACTAAGAAATTAGAAAGGAACCGTTTTGTAAAAAGGTTTTGAAACCCTAGTTTTGAAAGTGAAGAAATCGTTTAAGAACAACAAGATTTCCTTGAAGAAAAACATGTAAAACCCCATAATATTCATAGATCTATTACAAATCTAAAGAGATCAGAAGGTTCGAGGTTAGGGTTTCTAGAAGAACCCAGAAAAAAGGAAGAAAACTTAGAGATATTACCGGTCTTTGGCCGGAAAGGGTAGCTCTTACTCGACCGGCCATAGATGGTCGGAAAAAGTGGCATGAGACCTGAGAGATGAGTGGAACCGCCTCTAGTTCACCTGAGAGACTTGAACGGTGACACAAGTATAAAGGATGAGCTACAAGGCTGGTAGGAGGTGAGACCTCCATGGTTTCCGGCGAGGGAGTGGCCGGAGAGATGAGCAGACCTCATCAGAGGTGAGGAGACGAGAAGTCTCTAGACAAAACTAGAGAGATAGAGAGAGTGTGTGAGAAGAGGGAAAATGAGAGACGGGGGGAGGTCATTGGGGTTTAATTTGGGAAAGAGATATCTGGACCGTTGATTAAAATTGATCAACAGTCCAGATTGGACCAGGGGTTGGGTCGAGTGTGATAAGGTATTGGGCTTGGGGTATTTGGGCCGTTTTAATTGGGTATTGGGATGGTTGAATTGGGTAGAGATCAAATTTTAGTGGGGATAGAATTTAAATAAAAGAAATGTCTAGCTATTTAATACTCAATTATGATTAAATAAAAATACCCGATAATTATAGAAAATGAAATTGATGATTAATAAATTAAATTAAAATGATAAATCAGTATCTAAAAATATAAATGACTAATTATTAGATAATAATAGCATAAGACATATGGTTAGGCTATAATTGTAAAATTATTGCAATTATAGCCAAAAAGTGATAATTTGACCAATTGTGAAATAATTTGATCTTAATAAGACCAAAAATAATATTTTAAGTCAAGAAATGTCTTTGAAATTATTTGTAAGGCAATTTATAATTAATTATTAGAGATAAAATGCTGGATAAAATTAGAAATAAATTAATAAAATACGAGAAAATTATGGAAAAATACCAATTGTTATGGAACTTGATTTTGAAGGTATATATGCAAGTATCAAAATAGTTTGGGGAAAAATTGGGTATCAACACCCCCTGGAGCAGCCGATACCGCATCTAGAGCAGACCTTCCATCAGGCCGGCATTATCTATGGGTCAGATGAAAAAGAAGCACTTGCAGCATTGAGGAACTTATTCTTGGAGTACAGTGACATGGATTGTTGTGTCGTTCTCGAGGAGGAGGGGGAGGAAAGCCCTTCCATTCAGGTCGTGAGCAGAGGAGCATCCCTCAAGAATTGGACCATCAGAACAGCCAGAGCCCGACGAGCCTCGGGGTAGCAAGGCTAAAACAATCATTGTTCATTATTTTTACTAAATGATTTTCTTTTCGCATTTTTCAATTCTAGCAATAAGATCGTCAATGTTCAAAAACATTTATTCAATTTATCAAAAGCACTCTCAAGTTTTTTATTAATCAATATTTATTACTGTTGTTTTTCTCTCACTACTTTATCTATACATCATTATTATTACTTGTCTTGATGAACCAATGAATGTGACATGCAACGAGACAACGCAACAAACGGATGTAGATTCAGAAGAAGATGATATACCTGACAAGATCATCAAAGAAGTCGAGAATTTTGAAAACATACCTAAGTCCAACCTGGACGAGACCGAAATTGTCAACCTGGGAGATTCAGAAAATGTCAAGGAAACTCGTATCAGCATTCATTTGTCGCCGTTAGAGAAGAAAGAATACACAAAATTCTTGAAGGAGTATAAGGACATATTTGCATGGTCGTACGATGACATGACTGGTCTGAGTACGTCCATTGTTTCTCACAAACTACCAACCAATCCAATGTGCCCACCGGTAAACCAAAAGCTCAGAAAGTTCAAGCCTGACATGAGTTTGAAAATCAAGGAAGAAGTCACCAAGTAGATCAACGCCAAGGTTCTCAGGGTTGTGGAGTATCCAACATGGTTAGCCAACATCATGCCAGTGCCAAAGAAAGATGGGAAGGTCAGAGTCTCTGTCTACTACCGGGATCTCAACCGGGCCAGTCCAAAAGACGACTTCCCCTTGCCAAACATACACATCCTGATTGACAATTGCGCCAAGCATGAGTTACAGTCATTCGTGGATTGCTTCGCTGGTTATCATCAGATCTGGATGGATGAAGAAGATGCTGAGAAAATGGCTTTCATTACGCCATGGGGAGTATACTGTTATAGGATGATGACGTTCGGCCTGGAGAATGCAGGGGCCACCTATATAAGAGCTTTGACCACTTTCTTCCACGATATGATACACAAGGCTATATAGGTATATGTGGATGATGTCATTATCAAGTCAAAGAAAGTTGCATACCACATAGAAGATCTGAGGAAGTTTTTCAATAGATTGCGGAAATACAATCTGAAATTAAACCCTGCAAAGTGTGCATTCGGGGTTCCTGCTGGGAAATTGCTTAGGTTCATTGTAAGTCGTCGAGGAATAGAACTGGATCCGTCAAAAGTCAAAGCCATCCAAGAACTACCACCACCAAGGAACAAGAAAGATGTGATGAGTTTCTTGGGACGTCTTAACTACATCAGCCGGTTCATAGCACAGTCTACAGTCATATGTGAGCCGATCTTCAAGATGCTGAAGAAGGACGCCGCAACCAAATGGACAGATGATTGCCAGAAGGCCTTCGACAGAATTAAGGAGTACTTGTCAACACCGCTAGTCTTGGTACCACCTTAGCCAGGTAGACCTCTGCTACTCTACCTTGCAGTATTAGATGGAGCTTTCTGTTGCGTTCTAGGGCAGCACGACGAAATAGGGAGAAAAGAGCAGGTTATTTATTATCTGAGTAAGAAGTTCACTCCATATGAGGCTCGGTACTCTCTATTGGAACGTACTTGTTGTGCTCTGACTTGGGTAGCCCAGAAGCTGAGGCACTACTTTTGTGCATACACAACGTATCTCATCTCAAGGATGGATCCCTTAAAGTACATCTTCCAGAAGCCCATGCCCACCGGAAAGCTGGCCAAGTGGCAAATCTTATTGAGTGAGTTCGACATTGTCTATGTGACTCAGAAGGCGGTCAAGGGAAAAGCATTGGCGGACCATCTTGCTGAGAACACTGTGGATGGAGAATACGAACCCTTGAACACATTTTTTCTCGATGAAGAGGTATCATTCATAGGAGAAGACATTGCAGAATCCTATGATGGTTGGAAAATGTTCTTCGACGGAGCAGCGAATTTCAAGGGAGATGGCATTGGAGTTGTCCTGATATCAGAGACTGGTCAACACTATCCGGTATCTGCCAAACTCAAGTTCCCCTGCACCAACAATATGGCGGAATATGAAGCCTGCATCTTAGGGCTCAACATGTCCATTGATATGAACATCCAGGAGCTGTTAGTGATTGGTGATTCAGACTTGCTTATACACCAGGTACAAGGAGAGTGGGCAACCAAGAAATCCAAGATACTGTCGTATCCACACCAAGTGCAGGAATTAAGAAAGAGGTTTACGAAAACAGAATTTCGGCATGTCCCTAGGATCCAAAATGAGTCCGCTGATGCATTGGCCACTCTGTCATCTATGATTCAGCACCCAGACAAGAATTCCATTGATCTCATTCCAGTAAAGATCCATAACCAACCAGCTTACTCTGCCCACGTTAAAGAAGAAGCAGAAGGAAAACCTTGGTTTCATGATATCTAAGAATACTTTGCATAAGGAGAGTACCAGAGCTTGCAAATCATACTCAGAAACGCACGCTCCGGAGATTGTCCAACAATTTCTTTCACAACGGAGGAATCCTGTATAGGAGGACTCCCGATTTGGGATTATTAAGATGTGTCTACGCAAAGGAAGCATCCAAGTTACTAGAGGAGATTCATGCTGGGACCTGCGGCCCGCATATTAACGGTTTTGTTTTGGCTAAGAAGATATTAAGAGCTGGTTATTTCAGGATGACTATGGAAACAGACTGTATCCAGTATGTCCGGAAATGCTACCAATGTCAGGTACACGCAGATATGATAAAGGTACCTCCAAATGATCTCAATGCAACAAGCTCACCATGGTCGTTTGTCGCCTAGGGCATGGACGTCATTGGACCAATCGAGCCTACCGCCTCCAACGGACACAGGTTAATCTTAGTAGCAATTGATTATTTCACCAAATGGATCGAAGCATCATCCTACAAAGCAGTAAATAAGAAAGTCATGGCAGACTTTGTCCGCGACCGTATTGTTTATCGATTCGGAATTCCAGAGTCCATCATCACCGACAATGGTTCCAAAGTCAACAATGACTTGATGAAAGCTATGTGTGAAATCTTCAAAATCAAACACAAGAATTCCACAGCCTACCGACCACAGATGAATGGAGTTGTAGAAGCCGCCAATAAAAATATCAAGAAGATATTGAGGAAGATGGTAAAAAAGCACAAGCAATGGCACGAGAAGTTATCATTCGCTTTGCTGGGATACCGCACCCGCACATCGACCGGGGCAACCCCTTATATGTTGGTTTATGGTACATAGGTTGTCCTTCATGCTGAAGTCGAGATTCCATCCTTAAGGATCATACAAGAAGCTGAGCTCAGCGATGTAGAATGGGTAAAGAGCCGCTATGAGCAACTAGCCCTCATAGACGGAAAAAGTATGAATGTTGTATGTCATGGTCAACTTTATCAGAACAGAATGACCAGAGCCTTCAACAAGAAAGTCAAGCCGAGACAGTTCACACCGGGGCAGCTGGTGTTGAAGAAGATCTTTCCACATCAAGAGGAAGCTAAAGGGAAATTCTCTCCCAACTGGCAAGGTACGTATATGGTTCACCGAGTGTTGACAGGGGGAGCACTTATACTTGTAGAAATAGATGGAGAAGTCTCGCCAAAGCCAATCAATTCAGACGCGGTCAAACGCTACTATGTGTAATCTTTATGCTTTCCTTATATGATGTAAATTGAACTGCGCCTGACCTTATTCCCATTTAAGAAGGGATACGTAGGCAGCCCTATGGGTTCGGTCACAATTCAATAAAAAATTCATTTTCCCCGCAACTGGAAACTGGGGAAGAATTTTGAGGAGGACCCTCAAAATTCCGAAGAAGTTCAGTTGATCGCCGCACGAGCAACAGTTAGAAATATCAACCCATCAAACTGGGGCAGAATTTTGAGGAGGATCCTCAAAATTCCGTAGCAGGAGAGGTTGCAATGTCTTGAACCGTGTCACGGTCATGTGTTCATCTAAAAGCCATTTTAAACTATATATATATATATATACTACATTTTACAAAATCATGCATACTTATTCTTGAAACAGCTTCGTTTAGCAAACGCTACCCCAATTATACGAACGGTATAATCAGATCAAGCCGAACAAGTCAAGCAAAGCCAGCGGGGATACGAACTAACCTTCCCCATTTACAAAACTCACGATTTTTCTTTGGATGAAGGAACAAAGGATCGCCAAAGACCAAAGCACACTATCCTCCTGAAGGACATGTGCTATTCAAAGACACAACTCCCAAAACCGTCGCACACGCCGACATTTATTATCAACACAAACAAAGCCTCATAATCATAATTCCCACAGCGGTCGCAATACCGCAACTTATTATAAGCTAAGAATTTCTATTGTCATTCATTTAATTTTTGCATAAGTCTACCATTCTGCCTTCCGAGACTAAGCACTGTATCCACCTGCATTATTGCATAAGGCTACCATTTTGCCTTCCGAGGTTAAGCTCTACCTCCATTTGCATTTTGCATAAGGCTACCATTCTGCCTTCCGAGACTAAGCACTGTCTCCACCTGCATTTTTGCATAAGGCTACCATTCTGCCTTCCGAGGTTAAGCTCTACCTCCATTTGCATTTTGCATAAGGCTACCATTCTGCCTTCCGAGGTTAAGCTCTACCTCCATCTGCATTTTGCATAAGGGTACTTTTCTGCCTTTCTAGGCTAAGCTCTGCCTCCAATCTACTTTTTCATCGAAACTAAGCACAGTCTCCATCTGCACCTTTGCATAAGGCTACTTTTCTGCCTTTCGAGGCTAAGCTCTGCCTCCAATCTACTTTTTCATCGAGACTAAGCTCTGTCTCCACCTGCATTTTTGCATAAGGATATCATTCTGCCTTCCGAGGTTAAGCTCTACCTCCATCTGCATTTTGCATAAGGCTACTTTTCTGCCTTCTGAGACTAAGCACTATCTACATCTGCATCTGCATTCTTGCATAAGGCTACCTTTCTGAAGGCTACTTTTCTGCCTTCCGAGACTAAGATCTGTCTCCAACTACATCTGCATAAGGCTACTTTTCTGCCTTCCGAGGTTAAGCTCTACCTCCCTTTGCATAAGGCTACTTTTTTGCCTTTCGAGACTAAGCTCTGTCTCCATCTGCATCTGCATAAGGCTACTTTTCTGCCTTCCGAGGTTAAGCTCTACCTCCCTTTGCATAAGGCTACTTTTTTGCCTTTCGAGACTAAGCTCTGTCTCCATCTGCATCTGCATAAGGCTACTTTTCTGCCTTCCGAGGTTAAGATCTACCTCCATTTACATAAGGCTACTTTCTACCTTCCGAGGTTAAGCTCTGCCTCCAAATTACTTTTTCATCGAAACTAAGTGTTGTCTCAAGCACTATTTATTTCGCTTTTCTTACGGGCTAAACTCTGCCCTTCAAATCACAAGACTAAGCTCTGTCTTGTCTGCACCATATTATCACATTTTGCATGGGTAGAAATATCGCCAACCTGTCCAAAGGCGTCATCGTTCGGAGGCACCATCTTCATGGCCCGAGAACACCATGTCATGGCCTGAGGATCTCTCTCAATTTTGCATATCATTATTCAAAGGCGTCATGGTTCGGAGGCACCATCCTCATGGCCCGAGAACATCATTTCATGGCCTGTGAATCCTGCATCAAGCAATCCATGGCACAGGACATCATGGTCTGAGGACGTCATCCTTAACCGTCTGAAGACAGCATTCATGGTCCGACGGGACCTTGCATCGTGTTTAATTTTACGCACACTATATGCTGGTATTGTTTATTTGCAGGTAATCCGGCGAGCAATGGCTACCCTAGAAGGAACGGTCCCGTTCCAGGTTTCCTAACCATTCCTGTAAGCCGTCTATTCATCCCGCCCTTTATGCTGCGTCCAAAACTCCATCGGTATACTTCGTCGATGACTCATGAACTACATACGGCCTAATTCCTGTAAAACCAGGGATGTGTAGGCAACTCAGAAACCAGGGTACGGCCTAAATCTCTTCAAACCATTTCGCTCGGTCAAAATTGGCCATCATATCTTTACCCGACAACTCTTTCATCCTTTTCGAGTAAAGAGGGGCAGCTGTTGATACCCAGTTTTTCCTCAAATTATTTTAAATTTGCATATATACCTTCAAAATCAGGTTTTTATAACAAGTGGTATTTTTCCATAATCTTCCCATATTTTATTTAATTTATTTCAATTTATCCAGTAATTTTATCTCTAATAATTAATCATAAATTGCATTACAAATGATTTCAAAACATTTATTAATTTAATATATCATTTGTGGTCTTATTAAGATTTAATTATTTCACAAATTAGCCAAATTGGTATTATTTGGCTATAATTGCAATAACTTTACAATTATAGCCTAATTATATATTGTGTGTTATTTTCACCCAATAATTAGTCATTTATATTTTTAATATTGATTAATCATCTTAAATTAATTTATTTGGCATCAACTTCATTTTATTATATAATTATTGGCAATTTTTATTAATTATTTAGGTATTTTTTTGGGTATTTAACATTTAGCCACTTTAATTTTCAATTTTAATCCAATTAAAACAGGGCCCCTTTAGCCCAATTAGTACCCAACCCAGTCTTCAATCTCACCTGGCCCAATCCCTCTTTTTAATCTGAGTCGTTGATTAATTCAAATCAACGGCCAAGATTAAAACTTACCTTAATTAACACCCTAAGACTACCCCCCTCTCTCATTTCCCTGCTTCATTTTCTCACCCTTCTCTCTATCTCCCTGTCTAAGACTCTCTCTCTAGAACTTTCCCCCCTTTTGAGCCCTGTCTCCTTCTCCGGCCACCTCCTTTGCCAAAAACTATGGGGTTCTTACCCCTCCTCGATCCTACGGCTCCGCCTTGCATGTCTGTGTCACTGATGAAGGTTTTCAAGCGACCATGAGGCAACACGCTCCCATCTCCGGTCTCATGCCATGTTTTCCAGCCTCCTATGGCCGTTCGAGTAAGGCCTTTGCATTTTTCGGCCAAACGCCGGTAATATCTAAGTATCTCTTCTCTTTTGGGATTTCTCTGAAAACCCTAGTTCTAAGATCTTCCGATATTCCTAGATCTGTGACAGATCTATGTTTATCCTAAGGTTTTCATTTGTTCTCTCTTAAAACCCCTTTGTCTTTCAAGCGATTCTACATTTTTTTTAAGAACTAGGGTTCTTAAAACCCCTTTTAAAACGGTTTTCTTTCTGGATTTTAGTATTATCCTATGATTTTATTATATTTAAAATGTTTACTCGAGCTTTTCCCCTTTTGTCTGAACTATTTTGCTAAAACCCTAAGTTTCTTGGTTTTAATATGTGATTCTGAGTCCGTCTTTGATAATATGCATATGTGTTTGTTTATCATGAACAGTATGTGCTCTGTATTTTGTTTTCCCCTCTTTGTGTTTATTTTGTTAATTTCATCAAATCGTTTATACTATGTGCTCTATGTGAATCCCCTGATTTATATGACTATGTTTGCTTGATAGGGTTTCTAATTCTTGCCTATTATGAGTCTTATTCCGTTTTTTCTCATGAGTTTGTGCTAATTTCTCCTAAATCAGTATTGTTTTCTATTTGTGAGCCCTTACATGATTTCATTCCTTATTTGTCACTGTCTATTACCGTTTGAGTCTAATTCCTTGATTAAAGGAAGTGTTTATGTTGATTTGATTCTAATTGGTACATATTGCTATAATTATCACTAGCTATGATTCTTGCCTTATTCTATACTTAGTTTTAAAAACTATAAATACACTACTTCTTCATTAACATCGCACAAACAGACACAACATACTCATTGCTCTCTCTTACTTTCCTACACACTCTCTCTTATTGACTACTGGCTACTCAGTCGGCTGAAAGCCAAGACTGAGTAACTTATTACTGCTCTACTGCTCTATTGCTCTACTTCCCTGCACACTACTGTTCTATTCTCTCACTCTTGACTGGTATGACTTCTATTTGATTTACAACATCCAAAACAACATGTTTATGTTCGTATTGCACTTTCTCTTATTCCTTTTGTGCTTCTACTTGTGGTTCTATTGTTTACCCTGTAACTAGCATATCTATTATGTCTATGTGATTTCCCTTCCCCCTATTTCAGCATGTCTACTTCTCCTCCTATTTGTTTGTTACAATTCTGCCTTGCTCCCTAACCCCAGTACATTATCAGTATGTGTGTATGACCCCCTAGTTACTAAGTAATCCTGAACCCCTTCCCTGAACCTAATGTAGGAACCTGTTTAGCATCCCTCAATCTAATGTTGTTAAGCTCCTGGCATGAACATTGGTTATAGAGTATGTTGTGACTGTTTAAGACCTGAAGTGCTTTATCTGATGTCTACCTGTGTGTAAATATGCTCTTACATGTGAATTACTTGTCCTCAATCCCCTTTCCCCTGTTTGTGTTTGCTTCCCTGAACTATGTGTGCCATTCTAATTCTGAGATTGTACTACTCACCTCCTTTCAAAACTGTTTTCAAATAAGAGTTAAACTTTTCTATTGTTTATTTTCGAGAACTGATTCTAAATGGATCATTTTCAAACTATTTTCTCAACTCAATTCTTTTTAAAAAACTATATCAAGCACTCTCACATACTCTTAGAAGTCTAGGTTCTACCCCTTTAGTTTGTGACTGCTTTGGGACCCTATGAGCTCCCTCTGAACTCTGACACACTAAGGATGGCCCTTCCACACTCCACTTACTCAAATTTGGTTATGACTCTGGGTGTGAGCACTGCTTGAGATCCCTTGAGATCCTTAGGAAACTCTGACACGCATGGATCATGTGAAAGGTTGTGAATCAAATGGCAATGAGGGATTCTGGGCCTATCAGTAGGTCCCTATAGTATAACTTCTTATTTTCTTTTGTACCTTATGTAATTTGTGCCCAATGGTCTGTAATAATATTTGTAAACAACTCTGGGGATGGATAGTGAAAAGGGAAGGTCAATTTGCATGTTGTAGTTTATTAAAGGGTAGATGCCATGTTTCTAGGTTTACATTTCCTACGTGTGCACTAGAATTCATGCTTAGGACTGATGTATGCAATCATATCGTGCATTAGATTTCCTGCTCCGTAGGTCCATGTTTACTGTTTTACCATCTTATTATGGTATTATCTTTATCACTTAGAAAATCATGCTCTAACATTAAAACCTGCTATTCATGTAAACTAGGCCTAATATTGCTAAAATATTGTGGTACACTTAGAAATTCTGCCTAGGATAACAATGCGCTAAAATAAACAAGTCATTCTCATACTCGTTGCATATTCTGGAAGCATGTTCAAATATTATAACTTTATGCATTTAGAAAATCCTGCCTAGGAATTCTGCATACAACTCATTCTGCATGTGCATATTAGATATCATGTTCTACACGTAAGTTACCTACTGATGCATAGAAAAAGGACTAAAAACTGTTTTACCCCAAACAAGTGTAATAATTCTGCATTTTGGTGCGCACCTAGGTACAACATGTTAGGCAAAATAACTCTTAACAGCTTCTTTAAAAAATCTAATAACTGATGAGCACTCTCACACGCCTAGTCAAGACTTAGGCAATTAAGGTTGTTAAAACTGGAAATACGCCTTTTCTATGTACACTGCCTAATTATCAACAGGTTCTAAGCAAAACTGATTAAGACTTCCTCTCTGAGTTATAAACAAATCTGCCTCTTTGTTATTAGCACTTAGATACCATGTTTTAGGATCTGAATCAAAAGACTTTAACTATGTTTGAGCCATGCTGCTTATTTGCCTTATCTGTGGAGGTACTTGAGCCTTTCTGTTTATATGTGTATCCCCCTTAATTGTAGTCCTGTATGTTCTTGTTTGTCGCTTAGTATTTTGCCTTTAAACCTGAGGGTCTGCCTAGAACCTCCCTCATAGGATAGAAGTCCTAAACTCCTCCAAGGACTATTAGGAAGGGACGGGTAACAACATACAATAGAGGTCGTTGACCAACACTCGCTCTAATTACCTTTACGGGGTGGGAAAGGGTAGATATGGATATGATGACCGGTGCGTTAATACCACGTGTAGCCCCTCTTTGAGGAGTGACATACCGGGTATTACATTGATGTATCCATATAACAAATAAACCTAGGACATCCCTTATGCATGTTTAGACTATAATCCTTTTCAAAATCTACTTAGTTATTAAATACTTTCAAACTTAGTAACATATGTGTGCTTAGACTGCGAATATTTCAAAACCCTCTACAATTTTAAAACAATGATTGCTTGCTTGCTACTTGTACAAATTCACAAAGTTGTTTGGCCGGGAACCACAGTTTTGGATTCTGAGGGGTGCCTAACACCTTCCCCTTAGGATAATTTCAAGCCCTTACCCTATCTTTGGTTAACAAACTTGTTTGTAAATGAACCCCCCCCCCCCCAATAGGTGCCCTAACGCAGCTTAACTCGTTAGGTGGCGACTCTTCAAAACTTGCAAACCCCTTTCCCAAAAGGAATGAGTTGTCCCAACCAATGTCTTAAAACCCTTTGACCGGCCCCGAAAGGAGTTTGGAAAAAAGGGGGGCGCGACAGTAACTCCAATCAAGGCTAAACAATTATAGGATGAGGTAATACTAATTTCAATTAGATAGGCAGTTTATGAAAAACATGGCATGACAGTAGAAGAGGTAAAACCTTCAGTTAAGTTAATTAGGAGTCAAATAGGCAATAGAGTGAATCTAAAAGCAAGTAATTCTAATTTAAGCAGGTATAGATGAAACTAGTTGTCAGGAACTCGATCTCAACAAATAGAACTTCATACACAGGAAATATAAGGACCTAAAACCCCTAAAAGTCAAACCTTCTACAAATAAGTCTGAGCACGCACTCGTCACCTCGCGTACACGGACTACAGTCAACATAGAAGACTCAAATCCTAAGGGGTAATTCCCCCACACAAGGTTAGGCATGATATTTACCTCAAAGACGACAGAACGGACGAAAATCTACTCTGCAATGCCATTGCCGCTCGACTTGGCCACAAATCACCCCGAATCCATCCAAAATCAGTATCATATTATTAATATATGCTAATGGAACGAAGCCCACTTGAATTACATCACAAATCCCGAAATTGGCCAAACCCGACCCTCGGGCCCACGTCTCGGAATCCAACAAAAATTAATAACTATAAACCTCCTTCCCTCATGAGTCCATACATACCAAATTTACCAAAACTCCAACCTCGTTTGACCCCTAAATTCCTCAAATTACACTCTCCAATTTCAAGGCCTGGTTTCCCAAATTTTAACCCCTAAATGCAACAATTTTATATGCTTAATCAACTGAAATTCACCATAGATACGGGTTTTAAGTTCAAAAATCTTTCCTCAACGAGTCTCCCCTTGAATCCCTCTTCAAAACCCTCCAAAAGCTCCAAAAACCGGATGAAAAATGGTGAAGAATAGCCAAAATTCGCGAAAGGTCCTTAATATACTTCTGCCCAGGTATTTTCGCATCTGCGATCTCCGCATCTGCGGAAAAATATCCGGTTATGCGATTTTTCATTAAATTCAAGCCTTCGCACCTGCGGTCGCATAGATGCATCTGCGGTCATCGCAGATACGGGGACCAAATCATACCTATGGAAACTCTGCGCACCTGCACTCCTATTTAGCACATGCGTATCTCGCACCTGCGGTTCCCAATACGCAAGTGCGGCCACACCAGAACAACATCACTAGCTGGATTTTCCAACTTCAAATTTAACCATCCGAAATCATCCCGAGCGCCTCGAGACGTCAACCAATTACACCAATATGTCTCAAATCAATACACGAACTTAGTCAAAATTTCGGAACACCCGAAACAACACCAAAACACCTAATTAACCCCGAATTCAAGCCTAAGGATTTCTAAACTTCCAAAATTCGCCAACGATGCCGAAACCAACCAAACCACGTCCGAATGATGTGAACTTTTGCGCACACGTCACAAATTATGCTAAGAACGTATTCCTACTTCCGGAATTCCATTCCAAAACCAATATCACATCTTCCACTGTCGATCGAAAATCACCAAATTTCCAATTTTGCCAATTCAAGTCCAAATCTATTACGGACCTCCAAAACGCATTCCGGACGCACTCCTAAGCCAAAAATCACCATACAAAGTTGTCGACATCATCCATAACTCATTCCGGAGCCCTTTACACAAAAAGTCAAATTCTAGTCAAAATTCACCGCTTAAGCTTCCAAAGCAACAAATCCTTCTTCCAATTCGACTCTAAATCATCCAGTAATTGAATACAATCATGCACGCAGGTCGATATACACAATGTGAAGTTGTTCAAGATCTTATGCCACCTAACGGAGCTTAAATTCTCAAAACGACCGCTCGGGTCATTACAGATAGCATTATGAATGCCTAAGCCTTTGTTGGATTTAGGTTGGAAAACATTAGTGATGACCCAAAGGGTCATATTATGAACTAAGACATCATTTCGGGATCATTAGCCTTAGAATAGTCACCTCGATTTGTGTGCACAGACCGGACGTGAATCCGGAAAGCTTCTATGTGGAAATATATGAAATAATAACTTTTTAGAGTTAAAGTTAATTTTTAGTTGACTTTGATCAATGTTTTGTGTAAACGGACCCGAACCCGTGTTTCGACGGTCCTGGGAGGTCCGCAGTAAAATATGGGACTTGGGCGTATGCCCAAAATTGAATTCTGAGGTCCATAGCTTTAGAAATCAATTTTTGAAGAAAATTATTATGGTGGATTTTAAATGAAATAAAGAAATGAATTAATATTTGAAACCGTGGGTAACGGGACCGTATTTTGGTTCCGAAGTCCGATATAGGTTTTTTATAATGTGAAAGTCATATCTGTGAAATTTGGTGAGAATTAGAGAAGATTTGACGTGATTCGGACGTCCTGTTGAGAAAATACTGAATTTGAAGTGTTCTTGAGAAAATCATGAGTTTTGAGGTTAAATTCATAGTTTCTGATGTTATTTTTGCGATTTGGTCGCACGACCAAGTTCGTATGATATTTTGAGACTTGCGTGTATGTTTGGTTAGGAGCCCTGAGGGCTCGGGTGAGTTTCGGGTAGGCCGCAGAGTGTTTTGAGACTTAGAAAAGACCTGGACTTGAATAGCTGCATAATCGCAGGTCTCTGAACCTGGTGATAACTAGGGATTTTACCTTGTTTTATATTCTAACTGCTTAAGTTTTGGATACATTTGTACGTAAAATAGCCCCAAAATCTTACGTGTTGTGCTTGTTGCAGGGATTGAGCCAAAAAGGATGACAAACAGTCAAACAACTGCTCAAAAAGGAGTGAATCTTGCACAAGTACCAAGAAAAACAAAAGGACTACCTCAAGTGTCCACCGCAGCCGCGATCCATTCTTCGCGGTCCGCGGTGATGAAGTTCAGAGAAGCCTTTACAAGGCAAAGACCACCGCGGTCGCGGTCCATTCTTCGCGGTCCGCGGTGGTGAAGTTCAGAGAAGCCTTTACAAGGCAAAGACCACCGCGGTCGCGGTCCATTCTTCGCGGTCCGCGGTGGTGAAGTTCAGAGAAGCCTTTACAAGGCAAAGACCACCGCGGTCGCGGTCCAATCTTCGCGGTCCACGGTGGTGAGGTTCAGAGAAGAAGTTTTCAAAGGCAAAGACCACCGCGGCCGCGGTCCAATCTTTGCGGTCCGCGGTGGTGAGATTCAGAGGACACGATTTTGAAGACTAAGGGGCACCGCGGACCGCGGTTCATTTTACACGGTCCACAGTCAAGAAATTTCATAGACATAATCCATGAGGCCAAGAAGCCCACCGCGGACCGCGGTCCATTCTTCGCGGTCCGCACTAACCCCGCAGAGGTATTTTTGTCCGGAATTTTTGGCTGGGTATAAATAACTTCTTTTGTATTTTCTTTAGGTTACGCTGAGTATCAGATATTGTGGGCAGCTCATGAATAGTCTCATTTCATCTTTTTGAGAAATTTTAGTTCGAATTCAATATTCAATCTTCCTATTTTATTGTATAATTTAATCATATGGATTCTGCTTCATCTATTTCTGTGATTTTTTCATTGATTATGAGTAGCTAAACCCATTAGCTAGGGTTGTGGCTCAACCCTAGTGTGGGTAATTAATAAGTTTTCTAAATTAGGGCTTAGATGTTTATGGGTGATGGATATTTGGGTTGATTTCTGGTTTTCTTGTCAAAATTGGTGGTTGCAAACAACTGGATGCAGGCAGCTACTTCTAAGTTGTCTGTGCTTTCTACGTCTGTGGCAGCCCATGCTACTTCTCCTCCACCACAGGTACCCCAGTTAGTTGAGGACTCCCTCAGGGAACTTCTGGCCAACCAGAAGAAAATCCTTTACAACCAGAAGAAGATTTTGGATGTTGTTGACTCCCACGGGAAGGCATTAAAGTCGCTTACAAAGGAGACCAAGAGGCTCAAGAAGACCTGTGCATCAAAGGAGTCGGTGAAGGAGCTGAGGAAGGAGGTGGACAAGCTGAAGGAGGATCACCTGCCTTTAGACCTGTTGCTTCAGGAGCCAGAGGTTGAGAGACCAGCAAAGAAGAGGAGGGTGTTGACCCGTACAGAGGGTATCCAGTTAGAGTTGGCAGACCCACCAGCACAGACCCAAACTGCAGAGGAGATGCAGGTACAGTCCCAGGTCCAGCCGGAGGCACAGGGATCTAGGGACCAGTCCTAGGTTCCCCCACAGGCCACAAACCCCGGGACCCATGCTGAGGACCCCACACAGGCAGAGGGCCAATAGGGAGTTTTCTTTACTCTCTTTCTCCTTACAGTTTTTTAGCCTATTTTTCTAGATAGCATTGAGGACAATGCTAGCTTTTGGTTGGGGGAGTGGCCGTACTGTGATTCATTTTATTGGATGACTGTATAATTCAAATAATATTTTCTTTTTATTGTGCTTTCTTATGATTTTGGGTATGTAAATAACTTTACAATTTCAGTACTTTTAGTATTTTTCACTTTTGGGTCTGTATATAAAGTTACTTTCAAATGTATATATTTATCCCCCTTATGTATATTCAACTAAATCCCCTCACGTACATATTCATTCTATTTCACACATTTCACGTTCCACATTTTCCCTTTTTATAGCTTCTTATTTTTCTTTCATAGCTTCTTGTTTTGAATTTTTCGTGTGCAATAAGCCTTTGATTTTCTTAATTCCACGGTTATTTCCAAAGGTGAAATTTGTGTGAACCGGGTGGCTCTTCCCGAGGATGGATGGTGTGACGACTTTCTTAAGGGTTTGAGTCTATTTTTCTTTTTGTTTTCTTTTGAATATCTAATGAATAAAGGTGCCTCAAGCAAAGCTTCACTTGGACCTAACACATTTGCCTTTGATCCCATGGTCAAAAATAAATTGTTGTGTTTAGGATGGTGCAAGTTGTGATCTTGAGACTCTTGCGTTGGCCGATAATCTTCAAGTGGTTTTTCGGGACCATTGTGTTGCTCAAAGCATAACTAAGGTCGTTGTGGGACCCCGAATCTGTTTCTTTAGTGATCTCATAGCTTGAGTGGTGAGAGTTTGAATTGCAAGTCTAAGTCTCGTGCCATTAGTCTAGAACTTGCCATGAATGTTTGTCTAGGCAAAATGATAAGTGAAGTTTGACTTAACAGGTTACTATAGGCTCTCCTTGATCCAAATAGTGAATTGAACATTTCCATAGCCTACCAGTGAAAATTTCCCTAGTCAACCCTTTTGAGCCTTAGACCTTTTTCTTTCAAAACCCATATTACAAGCCTTTACCCATTTTAACCCTCTCTTGGCACCCAAATCTTTCCTTAACACAAGGCAAAAGCATAAGTTTGGGGGGAGACGAGGAGTTGCAACAAAGTGAAAAAGAAGGTACAAAAGAAAGAAAAGGAAAAGCAATGAAAAAGAAAGAAAAGAGAAAATAAAAAAGCCAAAAAAAATGAACAAAGTAGAAGAAATAAAGGGAATCAATGAAAGAAATGTGATTAAAGGTGTGGAATGCCTAGAAAGGAGAAAAATTGATTTGAAATAACAAAAAGGTGTGACAGTATGTCTCTCCAACCCTTCAGAAAGAGCCAATTGACTCAAAGAGTCAAAGAATGTGAAACAAATGAAGTGCTTAAGGGAAGATTGAACTCACTTTGACCAAATGTTTCCAACATTTAACAAAAAGCCTTCATCATGTACCCACTAAATCCCTATATGATCTTGAGTTGAATGAAACTTACATTAGTGGTGACTCACATAAGGGGCAAGCCTATGGTACTTTGAGCCGGACTTGAGTCTTTCCTTTGAGAGAGATGAGTGAACTCCCATTATCCTCGTTCTGAGCGTTACAATTCTAAAGTTAGGTGCTTAGGGAGAGTTGAGGAGTATGAGTTTGGGTTCCACAATGACCAAAGTGGTAGTAAGAGTTTCATTGATGAGTCGAGTCAACTCTTGATGCTCTTGGGTCGCACTTGAAACCATGGTTTTAAAAGGGTCAAATGTTGTTAATGATTCATTTGCATTGAGGGCAATTGTTAGCCCCAATTGATGCTAGAAGAGGTTACCTTAGGACAACCGAATTTTCTTGGATTTACTCAACAAGGGGTGGGGCTTATTTTGATTGCTTGAGGACAAGCAAAAGCTTACGTTTGGGGGAGTTGATAACTAGGGATTTTACCTTGTTTTATACTCTAACTGCTTAAGTTTTGGATACATTTGTACGTAAAATATCCCCAAAGGCTTACGTGTTGTGCTTGTTGCAGGGATTGAGCCAAAAAGTATGACAAACAGTCAAACATTTGCTCAAAAAGGAGTGAATCTTGCACAAGTACCAAGAACAACAAAAGGCATACCTCAAGTGTCCACCGCGGCCGTGGTCCATTCTTCGCGGTCCGCGGTGGTGAAGTTCAGAGAAGCCTTTACAAGACAAAGACCACCGTGGCCGCGGTACATTATTCGCGATCCCGCGGTGGTGAAGTTCAGAGAATCCTTTACAAGGAAAAGACCACTGCGGCCACGGTCCAATCTTCGTGGTCCGCGGTGGTGAGGTTCAGAGAAGAAGTTTTCAAAGGCAATCATTATTAGTATAAATCATAGTTATAGTACAAAACCATCAATGATAAAAAGTGTAATCAAGAACATGAACCGTTGCTAGATCACTTAGAAATTCACTCCAAATCATAACTCCCTGAGGATTCGATCCCGACCTTTCGGGTAAAAGATGCACTGACCCTCATCTTCCTACTTTAATAGTAGTGTGGGTGAGAGTCGATCACTTTTTGGCGTCGTTGCTGGGGAGTTATACGGTGTTGATTATCTACGTGAATAGTAGTGTTAAGAGTTTTTCTTTCCTTTTTTTATTAACGTGTGTGTTGAATCATTTCAGTTCTAATGGCGGATCCTTTGGGAAACATTGTGGAGGAGGTATATGACAACCAGGAAGAGGAAATAAACCAAGTACCTCCTCCCGAACGAGGCCGACCGGCCAATATTAATGAGGACAATCAAGATCCTCCTCCGCCTCCAGCTGCTAGAGCTGCCCCTCGTGTTCTTCTAAACGAGGGGTATGCTAGTGCCATTGTCCCGCCAAGGATTAGGGCGAGAAATTTTCAGATAACAAATGTGATGCTTACCCTTTTTGAGAAGAGGGGTTATTTCACCGGAGCTGCGCACCAGAATGCTTATAAACATCTAAAGGGCTTCGTGGATACCTGCTGGGGTAGTAAGAAGACAAATGTCTCAGAGGATGCTTTGAGACTTCGGTTATTCCCCTTCTCTCTTCTAGGGAAAGCTCTTGACTGGCTCGAGCGGCTGCCCAACCACTCAATATCTACTTGGGATGAGCTCGCGGACAAATTCGTTGCTAAATTCTTCTCACCAAGTCATATGGCGGCGCTCAGAGATGAAATCTTGTCCTTTAAGCAAGAACCCAACGAGCCTTTGCATGAGATATGGGAGAGATACCGGGCTATGGTTAAGGAATGTCTGAACAACGACATGACCGAATCCATGATCCAGCAGACTTTCTACCGAGGGATAAATACTGTCAATCAATGTGTGGTCAATCAGTTGGCCGGTGGAAATTTCATGAAATTGAGTTACCCCGAGTCCTGTGCGATATTAGATGAGATGGCTGACATGTCATCAGCTTGGCAAAGTAGATCAAACGTACCTCAGGGTGAGACCGGTGACAATAGTCTTCACAAAGAACTTCAAGAACAGGGGCAAGCAATTGCCGAGCTCACAACCACTATGAACCAACTTGCAAAGGCCCATCTTCAACAATTACAAAGGTCGAATCAAGTAAATGCCATGGAGGGAGTGAACCAAAGAAGACCCTGGGGAAATTCTAAGCAAAGCAACAATGATCAGGGTGACCAAGGGCCAAGTGTATATGGTCAAGAAGAGGAGTATGATGACCAAGAAGAGGATGTAATGTATGCTAACAATTTCCAAGGTCAAGGAAACAGTCAAAAAAACAATCAAAACTGGAGAAACCAAGGTAACAATCAAAATTGGGGTAATCAAAGACAAAGAAATTGGAACAATAACAACAATGCACGGAATTGGGGGAACAAAAATGATCGACAATGGGGGAACAACAATGATGATAATTGGAGTGGAGGCAACAACAACAACAACTGGGGTGGTAATGGTAACCGGGGTTCGGGCTTTCAAAGGCCCCATATGTACCAACAACCAAGCAATCCACCCCCGTACCAATCTCAAGGACAAATCTCATCAAGCAATGATATGGGGAGAACTGAACACATGTTCAAGCAAATGATGGAGCGAAATGCAGACTCCGATGCTCAGTTGGCCTCTCATACACCTCCATTAGAAACCTTGAAGTGCAAATGGGACAAATTTCTCATGCCTTAAACACACGCCCAAAGGGTGCACTACCAAGTGATACGGTGGTGAACCCCAAGGGTGGGAACAATAATAATACCGGTCACGCCATGGCAGTGACCAAGAGAAGTGGAAAAGGTGGTAAAGCAAGCACTTCGAGGCAAACGCGAATTATTGTTGATGATGATGAATTGGCCCGTGATGAGTTACCAATTGAAGTTGAGCAAGTGGTGGAAGGGCCAACTACTAGTGAGGTGAGAATTGATATCCATGATAGTGGGGAGGATTTGCAAAGGGACGTGAACCCGTCTAGGGAACACGTGATTGATATGCTCTAGTTGGTGGTCCCACAAGCCAAGGCACCATTGCCTAGTCCCCCTCCTCCATACCCTCAAAGGTTGGCCAAAAAAAATCAAGAGACCCAATTCAAGAAGTTTATTGATATGATGAAGAATCTTTCCATCAATGTCCCGTTGGTTGAAGCCTTGGAAAAAATGCCTGGGTATGCAAAGTTCATGAAGGACTTAGTCACAAAAAAGAGGTCTATGGAGTGTGAAACCATCAATATGACTCACCAAGAGAGTGCCATACTACATTCAATGGCACCCAAACTTGAAGACTCAGGAGCTTTTACCGTTCCTTGCACTATCGGGAGTGCGGATTTTGATAAAGCCTTGTGTGACCTTGGAGCGAGTATAAATTTGATGCCATACTCGGTATTCAAAACATTGGGAATCGGGAAACCTAGGGCGACCTTAATGCATTTGCAAATGGAGGATAGGTCGATGAAGAGGCCCCTAGGGATAATTGATGATGTGTTGGTGCGGGTGGACAAATTTACTTTGCCCGCGGACTTTGTCATTCTAGATTGTGAAGTGGATTTTGAGGTCCCCATCATTTTGGGGAGGCCCTTCCTTGCCACGGGGAAGGACTTGGTTGATGTTGAAGTTGGGGAGATCACTTTCCAAGTGGGCAATGAGAAGGTGGTATTCCATGTGTGTAAGTTGATGAAGCAGCCCAACAGTACAGAAGTATGCTCTTTTATGGACCTTGTGACTGAGGTTATTATTGATGATGCAAGCTCTATGATCCATGTTGATGATCCAGTGAAGGTTGCCCTATTGAACCACGAGGACACCGTGGTTGATGGTTTTCTTGAAAGTACCAATGCCCTTCAAGGCATGGGTTCTTACTCTTATGGTCCCAGAAAGCTATCATTGGACTTGGAAAACCGGAAGACTCCACCAACAAAGTCTTCCATTGAAGAGCCCCCGACTTTGGAGTTGAAGCCACTACCCTCCCACCTCAGGTATGAATATCTTGGTTCATCACGTACTTTGCCTGTCATTCTTTCCTCTTACCTAACCCAATTGCAGGTAGACTCAACTTTAAATGTTCTAAGGAGGAGGAAGAAATCAATAAGATGGACTCTTGCGGACATTTGGGGAATAAGCCCTGCCTTTTGCATGCACAAAATCATCTTGGAGGATGGAGAAAATACTTCTCCGGTCCAATGCGTTCCGAAGAAGGGCGGAATGACGGTGGTCCAAAATGACAAAAATGAGCTCATTCCTACAAGAACGGTTACCGTATGGCGGGTGTGTATGGACTATCGCAAGCTCAACAAAGTGACCCGCAATGACTATTTTCCCTTGCCATTCTTAAATCAAATATTAGATAGGCTTGCAGGTCGGGCTTTTTATTGCTTTCTGGATGGGTATTCAGGATATAATCAGATTTTGATTGCCCCGGAGGATCAAGAGAAGACCACTTTCACATGTCTGTATGGTACCTTTGCGTTCGCCCGTATGCCTTTTGCTCTTTGCAATGCACCCGCCACTTTCCAACGGTGCATGATGGCGATCTTTACAGATATAGTTGAAGATTTCCTTGAGGTGTTTATGGATGATTTCAGTGTAGTAGAGGATTCCTTCGACGAGTGTTTGAGTAATCTTGACAAAGTCCTTGCTCGCTGTGAAGAAACCAACTTGGTGTTGAATTGGGAAAAATGCCACTTTATGGTGGAAAAAGAAATAGTGTTGGGCCACAAGATCTCGAGGAATGGTATTGAAGTGGACAAAGCAAAAATTGAAGTGATTTCTAAGTTGCTACCACCAACTTCGGTTAGGGGAGTCCGGATCTTCCTTGGGCTTGCCGGGTTCTATCGGTGTTTCATTAAGGACTTCTCTTAGGTGGTCAATCCTTTGTGCAAATTGCTTGAGAAAGATGTCAAATTTCATTTTGATGAGAATTGCATGAGTGCCTTTGAATTGTTGAAGCACAAGCTTACCAAAACTCCTATCATCACGGTGTTAGATTGGAGCTCTCCTTTTGAGCTTATGTGTGACTCAAGTGATGTAGCTGTGGGGGCGGTGTTGGGCCAGAGGGTGAACAAGATCTTTCACCCTATCTATTATGCTAGAAAAACAATGAACTCGGCCCAAATGAATTACACTGTCACGGAGAAGGAGCTTTTGGCAATAGTCTTTGCTATGGAGAAATTTTGTCCTTACTTGATGGGTGCCAAGGTCATATTTCACACTGACCATGCGGCACTCCGGTATCTCATGACCAAAAAGGATTTCAAAGCGAGACTCATGCGTTGGGTATTGTTGCTTCAAGAGTTCGATTTGGAAATTGTTGACAGAAAAGGAAGTGAAAACCAGGTGGCCGACCATCTTTCTCGATTGGAGGAGCAAGGTCGACCTTGTGATGGGCTTGAGATAAGTGATAGTTCCCCCGATGAGAAACTTCTTTCGGTGTCAATGCAAGAAATGCCATGGTTTGCCGACATTGCCAATTTTCTTGTCACGGGTGTTGTTCCTTGTGAGCTCTCTTCTAACCAAAGGAAGAAGCTTAGGAGGGATAGCATGGACTTCTATTGGGATGAGCCATATTTATTCAAGATTTGCACTGATGGGGTCATTCGGCGATGTGTACCGGAAGAACAACAACGGTCGATTATTGAGTCTTGCCACTCCTCACCATATTGTGGTCATCATGGAGGGGCAAGGACTGCTTCAAAGGTGCTTAGCTGTGGTTTCTTTTGGCCTTCTTTGTATAAAGATGCCGGTGACTTAGTAAAGAGATGTGATGAATGTCAGAGGGCCGGAGGAATTTCAAAGAAAGATGAGATGCCTCTCAATACTATTCTCGAAGTGGATATTTTTTATGTGTGGGGTATCGATTTTATGGGCCCGTTTGTTAGCTCTTGTGGGAACACATACATTCTCGTGGCGGTGGATTATGTCTCTAAATGGGTTGAAGCAGTGGCTCTACCCAACAATGAGTCCCGGAGTGTTGTGGCATTTCTCAAGAAGAGCATTTTTACAAGGTTTGGCACGCCTCGTGCAATCATTAGTGATGGGGGTCGCATTTCTGTAATAAATATTTTGACACCTTGCTTTCAAAGTATGGTGTAAATCATAAAGTTACCACCCCCTACCATCCCCAGGCGAGTGGCCAAGTTGAAGTCTCCAACAGGGTAATAAAGAGCATATTGTAAAAAACGGTCAATGCAAATAGGACTGATTGGTCAAAGAAGTTGGATGACGCTCTATGGGCTTATAGAACTGCCTACAAGACCCCGATCGGTATGTCTCCGTACCGATTGGTGTTTGGGAAAGATTGACATATACCGATTGAGTTAGAGCACAAGGCCATGTGGGCCTTGAGGAAGTTGAATCTTGAGTGGGATGTGGCAGCCAATCTTCGTGTGGAGCAGCTTAATGAACTTGACGAATTCAGATTCCATGCCTACTCCAGTTCGTCCTTGTACAAGGATAAAATGAAGTACCTTCATGATAAGTATGCTCGTGGCAAGGAGTTCAAAGTAGGTGACTTGGTTCTCTTGTTCAATTCTCGGTTACGTCTGTTTTCGGGAAAGCTTAAGTCAAAGTGGAGCGTACCTTTTGAAGTTGTGTTTGTGACTCCATTTGGTGCTCTTGATCTAAAGAACAAAAGTGGGGAAATTTTCAGAGTAAATGGGCACAGGGTCAAGCACTACCTGGGCAAAATTGATGACAACCATGTAGTGGAACTTCTCCATCTCAAATGAACTTGGTAACATGCGTCGTGCCGCGATGTTAAATCAGGCGCTTCTTGGGAGGCAACCCTTGTGTCTTTATTTTTGTTTTTCTTTGATTTTGTTGGTAGCATAGAACTCATTTTTTTGCACTAACTGGTTTTGGAATGTTGTATGATTATTTGATGCAGGGCCAAAAAAGCTAAGTGTTGGATTTACTGCTCTCTAAAGTTTGCACCGCGACCGCGGTCCTCTTTTCGCGGTCCGTGGTGCCGTCCCTTAAAAAAATCAAGTCTCTGAAGTTGCTTCGCGGCCGCGGTACTCTTTCTCGCGGACCGCGATGGACCACTGCAGTCCGCGGTCGAGTTTTCGCGGTCCGCGGTAGGTAAGTATAGTAGGTCCCAGGTCCCTTCTATAAATAGACCTTAAGGGCCTCATTTTACACTTTACGCACTCTAACTCTCCAAAGTGAAAATTTTAACTGTGTCTCAAGATTCTTACTTCCAAGTGTGCATTTCATTCATCTACTCTTCATCCCAACATCTAGTAAGTGTAATTATGATTCATTAACTTCTTAATATGATTATTTTATTGTTTATTTGGTAGATTTTCTTCTCTTTTTTACCCTTTTTCTTCTTTCAACCATTAGCAAAGTTAGGGTTTGTTCATAAGGCTCATTTTAGACCCTTTGTAGTCAATTTCACTAATTAATCACATAGGGTTTTAACAAAGTGTGCATTTGAACTTGAAATTAACCGACAAATTGAAACCCTAGTTTTTGTTATGAGCGCGGTCCGCGGTCAATTTTTTGCGGACCACGGTGTTGAATTATCAGTCCCAGTTGATTTTGATGACCGCGGACCACGGTCGATTTTTCGCGGTCCGTGATGCCTGAATGCGGACCGCGGTCTCTTTTTTGCGGTCCGCGGTGCCCACCTTCAGAAAAGTGGGTAGTCTGAACTCCACTTCTCCGCGGGCCGCGGGCCGCGAGCGATTTTTTGCGATCCGCGATGCCCGAGTGCGGACCGCGGTCCGCGGTGCCCAACTTCAAAGAAGCCTTTCTTCCCTAACCCCTTCACTGCAGCTCACCTGTGTATTATGCATCTCTTCTGTGTATCTCTGATCTATCCACTGCTTGGGTACTAACAATGTTTAACTGATTTGAACTTGCAGAGAATGGTCCAATCACGAGGTGGTGGCCGTAAACCTGGTGGCAAGGGAGAGTCATCCCGAGGGCGAGGCAAGGGAATGATAAAACTTGCCCCATAGGTCTTGGAAGCTATAAAAAGCACGAGGAAAATAATCCGGACACTAGACAAAGATGTCTCCCATTCGGAGAGTGATTATGTACCTTCCGAAGCCTCTTTAGAATCAATACCAGAATACATAGAAGACTACTCGGAGAGGTTTCGGTTGACAAATGAACCCTCTGACTCTCCCCCCACCCCTTCTCCAGCACCAGCCAATTCTGAGTCGTCTGAAGGCTCAGCAGCAGAGAGTGGCCACACAGAATCCATTTCACCCACAGCTTCCCAGTCTGGTGAACATTCCGGAGATGAAGCAGTTGTAGATGCACCCCAAACAAGGGGTGAACCCCAATTTGGGGGAGTGGAGATAACAAGAAACCCGGTGGTGTGGCAAGATAGATTTGTCAGTGAGGCAGCTTTTCATAGATTCCGGGAGTGGTGGTCGGAGAGGAAATTGATAATGGAGCGCAGGTTCACCACCAAAGATCTATTTCCACTCAACCCAAATGTTAAGAGACAATTCAGGGAGAGAAAGGGTTGGGACAACTTCTCTTTCTACCTGCCGGATGCCAATGAGCACCTTGTCAAGGAGTTTTACACAAACTTGTCTTTTCTGAAGAAAGACTCCGAGGCAACCATGGTGAGAAATCTCACGGTACCTTTTGATGGGGCAGCATTGAATGCTTATCTAGAGTTTGATGAGGAAGATGACACACAATACCGAGAGAAGTTGGATGCGGGTGATGAGGCCCGCCATTGGCTTGCGGAGCATTTGGCTATCCCGGGTGAAACCCCGAATTGGTTGCAGGCAGGAAAGACCATCCTCAGGAGAATGTTGAATTTTGAGGCTAAAGGCTGGGAGACGTTCGTGTGCAACAGGCTTGACCCAACCTTCCACGAAAACTCTATTCCTCTCTGGCGGGCTGTATTGATTGTGTCTATTATGGAGGGGTACCCAATTAATGTCGGGAATGTCATGTCCATCATCATCACCCGGGTGGTAAATGAAGGCGATAGAGATTATCCTTTCCCCAACTTCCTGACCATGTATTTTGAGGATCAACTTGTGGAAAAGAGAAGTTTTGATGTGAAGCTGAAGACAAAAGCCCCTTTCTCTTGGTATGATCTGCAAAGTGATGACAACCCGAAGAGCAAGAAGTTCAAGGGTAAATCCATTGCTTCCACTAGCCAGTCTGAAGAGCCAGTGGTTGTAGTGGAGTCTTCTCAGCCCGAGCCCGCCATCCCAGAGAGTGCTCCAGGCCCCTCCACCTCAACAGACCCGGGCATTCCTTCATCCCGGGCATATCCTCTGAATGCCCACAAACTGAGCCAGTCACTTGCCAGTATCAACAACTGGATGCAGGCAACTACTTCTAAGTTGTTTGTGCTTTCTACGTCTGTGGCAGTCAGGTATACTCCTCCTCCACCACAGGTACCCCAGTCAGTTGAGGACTCCCTCAGGGAACTTCTGGCCAACCAGAAGAAAATCCTTGACAACCAGAAGAAGATTCTGGATTTCGTTGACTCCCACGGGAAGGCATTAAAGGAGCTTACAAAGGAGACGTAGAGGCTCAAGAAGACCCGTGCATCAAAGGAGTCGGTGAAGGAGCTGAGGAAGGAGGTGGACAAGCTGAAGGAGGATCACTTGACTTTAGACCTGTTGCTTCAGGAGCCGGCTGCCCAGCCTGAGCAGGAGCCAAGGTTGAGATACCAGCAAAGAGGAGGAGGGTGCTGCCCCGTACAGAGGGTATTCAGTTAGAGTTGGCAGACCCACCAGCACAGACCCAGACTGTAGAGGAGATGCAGGTCCAATCACAGGTCCAGCCGGAGGCACAGGGCTTTGGGGACCAGTCCCAGGTTCCCCCACAGGCCACAAACCCCGGGACCCATGCTGAGGACCCCACACAGGCATAGGGCTAATAGGGATTTTTCTTTACTCTCTTTCTCCTTACAGTTTTTGAGCCTATTTTTCTAGATAGCATTGAGGACAATGCTAGCTTTTGGTTGGGGGAGTGGTCGTACTGTGATTGATTTTATTGGATGATTGTATAATTCAAACAATATTTTTTTTTATTATGCTTACTTTTGATTTTGGGTATGTAAATAACTTTACTATTTCAGTACTTTTAGTATTTTTCACTTTTGGGTCTGTATATAAAGTTACTTTCCAATGTATATATTCATCCCCCTTATGTATATTCTACTAAATCCCCTCATGTACATATTCATTCTATTTCACGCATTTCACGTTCCGCATTTTCCCTTTTTATAGCTTCTTATTTTTCTTTCATAGCTTCTTGTTTTGAATTTTTCGTGTACAATAAGCCTTTGGTTTTTTTAATGCCACGGTTCTTTCCAAAGGTGGAATTTGTGTGAACCGGGTGGCTCTTCCTGAGGATGGATGGTGTGACGACTTTCTTAAGGGTTTGAGTCTGTTTTTCTTTTTGTTTCTTTTTAATAGCTAGTGAATAAAGGTACCTCAAGCAAAGCTTCACTTTAGCCTAACGCATTTGCCTTTGATCCCATGGTCAAAAACAAATCGTTGTATTTAGGATGGTTAAAGTTGTGATCTTGAGACTCTTGCGTTGGCCGATAATCTTCAAGTGGTTTTTCGGGACGATTGTGTTGCTCAAAGCATAACTAAGGTCATTGTGGGACCCCGAATCTGTTTCTTTAGTGATCCCATAGCTTGAGTGGTGAGAGTTTGAATTGCAAGTCTAAGTCTCGTGCCATTAGTCTAGAACTTGCCCTGAATGTTTGTCTAGGCGAAATGATAAGTGAAGTTTGACTTAAGAGGTGACTATAGGCTCTCCTTGATCCAAATAGTGAATTGAACATTTCCATAGCCTACCAGTGACAATTTCCCTAGTCAACCCTTTTGAGCCTTAGACCGTTTTCTTTCAAAAACCATATTACAAGCCTTTACCCATTTTGACCCTCTCTTGGCACCCAAATCTTTCCTTAACACAAGGCAAAAGCATAAGTTTGGGGGAGAGACGAGGAATTGCAACAAAGTGAAAAAGAAGGTACAAAAGAAAGAAAAGGAAAGGCAATGAAAAAGAAAGAAAAGAGAAAATAAAAAAGCCAAAAAGAATGAACAAAGTAGAAGAAATAAAGGGAATCAATGAAAGAAATGTGATTAAAGGTGTGGATGTAATGACCCGGTCTGTCGTTCCATGGAAATTGCATTATAATTACTGTTATTGACGTGTTAGAGTTGGTAGGTTTGAAATCGAATGGTTGTAGTGGGAATTCAGTCACTTAGTCTTTAAAAATAGTCTTAAAGTTGGAAAAGTCAACTGAGAGTTTACTTATTGGTAAACGACCTCGGAATGCGGGTTTTATGGCTCGAATAGCTTCGTTAGGTGATTTGGGACTTAGGAGTGTGTTCAGAATAATTTTGTGATGTCCGGTGTAGAATTAAGCTTGAATTGGCGAAAGTTAGTTTTTGGCGATTTTCGGTTGGCAGTGGAAAATAGGCAATCAGGGTCGGAATGGAATTCCGACAGTTGGAACAGGTTTGTAATGTCATTTTAGACATGTCTGCAACATTTCAGATCAATCGAAGTTGTTTTGGATAGTTTCGGCATCATTGGTGGATTTTAGAAATATCAAAGTTCTTAGGCTTGAATCCGATGTAAATTTGGTGTTTTGATGTTAGTCTTGGTGTTTTGATGTTAGTCTTGGTGTTTTGAGATTGCAACTAAGTTTGAATGATCATATGTGACGTGTTAGTATATTTGGTTGGGGTCCCGAGGGGCTCGGGATTGATTTCGGGTGGTTAACGGACTCATTTGGACTTAGATAATTTGCTGGTTTTCTGGTTTTTGTGCAGCAGGTTTTCCTTCACTGCGATCGCGTACGGAGAGTCGTGATCGCGTAGTTCAAATTGAGAGGGGCAGAATTTTACTCTCTGCGATCGCATAGGCGTGTTCGCGATCGCAAAGGTTGAGCAGTGCGATCGCGTGGGGCGTGTTGCGATCGCGTAGAGATAGCCAGGCGCGTGGGGAGCGGGGTCACTTGTTCTTCGCGATCGAGTGAGCCGGACTGCGATCGCGTGGGTTGAGGTTCTATCGAACCGCGATCGCGTGGGCTTTGTTGCGATCGCGGAGAGTATTTTGGGCAGCAGAAGAATTGTGAACCGCGATTACGATGTGGGTCCCGCGATCGCAATGAATAATTAACTGGGCAGTTATTAAATAAACCCTTCCGCGACCAATACCTATTTTAACACCACTTTTGAACGGGAAGAAGCTTTTGAGGCGATTTTGAAGAGGGAAAATCAGTGTTCTTCATAGAGGTAAGTATTTTGGACCTTAAAACTCGATTATAGGTGATTAAGGAACATAATCTCAGTGTTTAATTCATGAAAATCGGTAGAAAAAGGTGGCGTTAGGGCTTGAGATTATGAGACCTTTAGGGGTCGATTTGAGGGGTCAAACGAACTTCGATTTTGGTGTTCTTTATATGTACGGACTCGTGAGAGGACGAAGAACATTTTGATATAAAAATTTCTGAGTTTCAGGACGCGGGCCTGGGGGTCGGGTTTTGACCAAATTCGGATTTTTGAGCTAAATTCGATATTTTTCAATTGGAATTTATTCCTTGAGCATAATTTGATGATAAAAATCTGAACTTGGTAGATTTGGAGCATCCAAAAGTTTATTCGAAAGGCAAACGTATTGCGAAGTGATTTCGGGCTAGTTTGAGGTAAGTAATGTCTTTAAATCCTGTCATGAGGGTATGAAACCCCGGACTATGCACCCTTTCACGGGTTTTGAAATACAAAGGTTGAAACTTGGAGATATACTCCTTACTTAGGCGACTATTGAGTTGTGAAACGGCTTTCTAAAGCTTATTTCCAATAGTACTATATATACTTGATATGATTTGGATTGTAAGTCATGTTTGGGGCCTAGTGCCGACTTGTTTACCCCTTTGGGGTTGTGTTTACTATATTTTTCCTCACTGATACGTTATGATTTTACACTCAGTATTTTCCTGTGAAATTGTTTTGACTCTCAGAGTATTTTGATACTATTTCTTGAAAATGAAATATTGTTTTGGGTCGAGAACACGGTATGTTATGGCCTAAGGGCAAATCGAGAGTGTCTGACTGAGTGAGGCTTTCAGGCCTATATTGTGAGGATATGAGGGAGGCTTTCATGCCTATATTGTGAGAGGCTTTCAGGCCTATATTGTGAGAGGCTTTCAAGCCTATGTTGTTATAGCGCTTGGGTTGTAGGAGCCCCTCCGGAGTCTGTACACACCCCCAGTGAGCGCAGGTACCTATTGAGTGATGATTATTGCCCGCGGGGCTGATACTGAGTGATGATTATTGCCCGCAGGGCTGTTACTGAGTGATTGTGAGAATGCCTGATGGGCAATGGTTACGAGAAATGATTTTGGCCTGATGGGCAGTTTTATGGGGAAAAAATGATTTTTACTGAGTTTTTGAACTATAAACCACTTGTTTTTCAAACTTGTTCTTATTGAGGATTTTACTGAGCTGTATTGATATTATACTTGTTTCAAAGGATTTTCTAGCAATTGGTTTTCAAACTTATGTAATTGTTGTATACTTTTGGAGACGTGATCTTCTACGGTTTTTGTGAATTGGTGTATCTGTAGTGTGTGTTTTATAGTTCTCAGACTGTGATTTATTTTTATTACTACTGAATTGGCGTACTCATAAAGACTCCATGTGCCTCTGTGCACAGATCCAGGTACCGATTTGGAGCAGTAGCTTCCTTGTTCGTTAGCAGCAGTTCACGAGATTTCGAGGTAGTTGTCCAGCGTCCACAGCTTCTCCATCTCCCTTCCTTGATTAGTATTCGAAATTGATTCATAGACACTTATTATGAAATTAGCAGGGTTAGGTTTATTTCTTTTAGATGATAATGATCATTGACTGTAGTCTTGGGAGGTTTTGTTTAGGTTTTGTTTAGACTATTATTGGGGCGTTAAGATTTAAATAATTTATTTTATTGCTATCTTGTTGTTTATCATTGTATTGCGAACTATTATAAAAGAACCAACGCGTAGTAAAGTGATGGTTGGCTAGCCTAGTTCCACGATAGGAGCCATCACGACCTGTTAGGATTTGGGGTCGTGACAGTGGAATGCCTAGAAAGGAGAAAATTTGATTTGAAAGAACAAAAAGGTGTGACAGTATGTCTCTCAAACCGTTCAGAAAGAGCCAATTGACTCAAAGAGTCAAAGAATGTGAAACAAATGAAGTGCTTAAGGGAAGATTGAACTCACTTTACCAAATGTTTCCTACCTTTAACCAAAAGCCTTCATTATGTACCCACTAAAGCCCTATATGATCTTGAGTTGAATGAAACTTACATTAGTGGTGACTCACATAAGGGGAAAGCCTATGGTACTTTGAGCCGGACTTGAGTATTTCATTTGAGAGAGATGAGTGAAATCCCATTATCCACGTTCTGAGCGTTACAATTCTAAAGTGAGGTGCTTAGGGAGAGTTGAGGGGTATGCGTTTGGGTTCCACAATGACCAAAGTGGTAGTAAGAGTTTCATTGATGAGTCGAGTCAACTCTTGATGCTCTTGTGTCGCACTTGAAACCATGGTTTTAAAAGGATCAAATGTTGTGCGTGTTGCAGAGATTGATCCAAAAAGGATGACAAACAGTCAAACATCTGCTCAAAAAGGAGTGAATCTTGCACAAGTACCAAGAACTACAAAAGGCCTACCTCAAGTGTCCACCGCGGCCGCGGTCCATTCTTCGCGGTCCGCGGTGGTGAAGTTCAGAGAAGCCTTTACAAGGCAAAGACCACCGTGGCCGCGGTACATAATTTGCGATCCCGCGGTGGTGAAGTTCAGAGAATCCTTTACAAGGAAAAGACCACTGCGGCCACGGTCCAATCTTCGTGGTCCGCGGTGGTGAGGTTCAGAGAAGAAGTTTTCAAAGGCAAAGACCATCGCGGCCACAGTTCAATTTTCGTGGTCCGCGGTGGTGAGGTTCAGAGAAGAAGTTTTCAAAGGCAAAGACCACCGCGGCCGCGGTCCAATCTTCGCGGTCCGCGGTGGTGAGATTTAGACGACCCGATTTTGAAGACTAAGGGGCACCGCGGACCGCGGTTCATTTTACGCGGTCAGCGATCAAGAAATTTCAGAGACATAATCCATGAGGCCTAGAAGCCCACCGCGGACCGCGGTCCATTCTTCGTGGTCCGCGGTAACCCCGCAGGGGTATTTTTGTCCGGAATTTTTGGCTGGGTATACATAGCTTCTTTGGTATTTTCTTTAGGTTAAGCTGAGTATCAGATGTTGTGGGCAGCTCGTGAATAGTCTCTTTTCATCTTTTTGAGCAATTTTAGTTCGAATTCAATATTGAATCTTCCTATTTTATTTTATAATTTAATCATATGGGTTCTGCTTCATCGATTTCTGTAATTTTTTCATTGATTATGAGTAGCTAAACCCATTAGCTAGGGTTGTGGCTCAACCATGGTGTGGGTAATTAATGGGTTTTCTAAATTAGGGCTTAGATGTTTATGGGTGATGGATATTTGGGTTGATTTGTGATTTTCTTGTCAAAATTGGTGGTTGCAAACACCAACTGGTGTTCAATTGACTTGGGTCCTTCTTGAGAAAGAGAACTTGAGTCTAGGAAATCAACCCAACAAGGAATTGGGATGAATTCATGAGAATTAACAGTCCCAATTAACGGGTTAAACCTCGAGAGAGTAAAACCCTACTTGAGCCCATATTGCTTGTGCACATTTGACACCCAATTGACCTTGAGAAAGGCAATTAGGCATAGTCACTCAAACTACCGAGAGGTATAGAGTGGGTAACTTAGGAGCATTTGGCTATATCATAAGCTCCCCGAATAACATCTTTGCCTTAGGTATTAGAATCCGTTAATTACTCGCCTAGGTAGAAGTCATAACCCTAGTGCATTTATCCAATTAGAAAACAACCTAAAAAGATATTAGTAGTTCAATTGCAATCATTATTAGTATAAATCATAGTTATAGTACAAAACCATCAATGATAAAAAGTGTAATCAAGAACATGAACCATTGCAAGATCACTTAGAAACTCACTCCAAATCATAACTTCATGAGGATTCGATCCCGACCTTTCGGATAAAAGTTGCACCGACCCTCATCTTCCTACTTTAATAGTAGTGTGGGTGAGAGTTGATCACCTGGAAGCGCGGCAACGCTAGGAATTTCGCGACCGCGCTTCAGATTCCGTGGACGCGCTAGGAATTCCGCTGACAGCGGTGGGTAAGACCCAAATTCCGTCGTCGCGCCCATTTTTCCGCTGACAGCGGTGGTCAAGGCAGACTTCCACTGCAACGCCTATTTTCCATTGACAGCGGTGACAGGGACCTGAGGCGTACATATAAATACAGGACTTTTCATTAATTTACTATTTTTCAAAAACAATAAAACCCTAGAACAGAAGAGGTGATTTTCCAAAATATTTTTCTTTCCCAAATCATAGGTAAGTGATTTCTAACTCATCTTTTTCAATCATTAACTACTTTTTACAAGATTTCATCATAGAATCTAGAAAATTTCATGGTAGAATTAGGGATTTTGGGTAGAACTTAGGAATTTTAAAATTTGGGAATTTAGACCTCGAATTGAGGTTGGATTCCAAAACCAATTGCATATCCGAGCTCGGGGTAGAATGGGTAAACGGATTTTGGTCTGAACCTCGAGTTTGGACCAAGCGGGCTCGGGGTCGATTTTCATATTTTGATGGGAAAACTTAGAAAAACCATAATCTTGCATTAAAGTTAGTCCCTTTAGCAATATTTAATGATATCAAACCAATTATGATTAGATACAAGTGAGTTGAAGTCCAATTCTAAAGGAAAAGCAGTGAGTGGCCTGCGAAACCGAGGTAAGTGGTGTGTTTAACCTTAGCTTGAGGGAATAGGTATTGGGTGAATACTTGCTACTTGTTTTGTTGCTAAATCCAATGTATAGGTGAGGTGACGAGTACCTATACGTTGTGGTCAGGTCATACCATGCGAGTGAATATTAATTCTTGTTATTTTGGTTGTCTTAAAGCCTACCATATGTGATTATTGTTGTTAATGAAATGTTGGGAGATTAGTATCTGGTTCCAACGAGATGGATAATATTGTGAATACTGAGTTGATACTTAAATGATAAATGATGATAGAAACTATGATGAAACACTGATTTCTTGTGAAATCCCTCTTTGTATGTTGTTAATGATTCTGTGATTGGTGAGGGAGAGTGTAAAGCACGAAGGGTGATGTCGTGCATGGTTCATTATTATTACGGAAAAAGGTCCAAATATGGCCGTGAACTATTTGAAATAGGACAAATATGCCCGTCGTTAATAATTTGACCCAAATATGCCCAAACCGTCCAATAGTTGTGCAAATTTGCCCTTTTTTTAACGGAAACAATATTTTTTTCTTTTCTTTTTTTAATTAATTAAAATCAAAATATATTTTTTCTAAAGCAATTTTTCTAAAAGTTTTTTTACTAAAAATTGAAGAAAAAAAAGGGAAATTTTTCCAGTTTTTACAAAGAACTGAAAAATATTTTCTAAAACAATGTTTTTTGTAAAAACAGAAATAAAATCTGAAAAGCAATTTTCTAAAGCAATGCTTTTGTTAAAACTGAAGAAAAAAAACTGAATTTATTTTTACTAAAAACTGAAAAAACAAAAAAAAATTGCTTTAAAAAACTGAAAAATTATTTTCTAAAACAATGATTTTTGTAAATTCTAGAAAAAAAACTGAAAAGCAATTTTCTAAAGCGGTAAAAACTGGAAAAAACTGAATTTTTTTAAACTAAAAACTGATAAAAAGAAAATATTTGTTTTTTTTTTCAATTTTACAAAAACATTGCTTTGAAAATTACTTTCCAATTTTTTTTTAGTTTTTACAAAAACAATTGTTTTAGAAATTATTTTTCAATTTTTTTTAAAGCGATATTTTTCTAAAAACTGGAAAAAAATATTTTGATTTTAATTAATTAAAAAAAGAAAAGAAAAAATATTGTTTCCGTTAAAAAAAGGACAAATTTGCACAACTATTGGACGGTTTGGGCATATTTGGGCCAAACTATTAACGACGGGCATATTTGTCCTATTTCAAATAGTTCACGGGCATATTTGGACCTTTTCCGTTATTATTATATTGTGAGGAAGAGTGTAAAGCACGAAGGGTGATGCCGTGCATTCTTATTTATAATCTGGTGAGGATGAGAGTAAAAGCACAAAGGGTGATGCTGTGCATTCTTATTCATTATATGGTAAGGCTGAGAGTAGAAGCACGAAGCGTGATGCCGTGCAAATTTTCTTTCCATTTTAATTGCTCAACTTGGTTTGTTTATCATTGTCTATATCTGTCTTTTCGTTATCTCAATCTTGTGTTAAAGAAGTTCCCCATAGTATGTCCCCTTCCCATTATTTGTTATTTGTAAATCCTTTACTTGTTGTTATTTCTGCTAGCATGATTACATATGTCCAGGTTTTTTTGTGGTGTATTGTCCTAGCCTCATCACTACTTCGTCGAGGTTAGGCTCGGCACTTATCAGTACATGGGGTCGGTCGTACTGATATTTCACTCTGCACTTCTTGTGCAGATCCAGGTACCGGCCAGAGCTATGTTGAAGTAGTAGTTGATACTATTCGCACGGAGACACAAGGTAGATCTGCTGGCGTTCGCAGATTCCTGGAGTCTTCTCTACATTATTTAGTTACTGTTTTATTCAGTTCAAAACAGTTTAATACATTTCCCTGAGCCAAATACTTGTAGTATTCTTTAGTAGTTCGTGAATTGTTACTCCAAATCCTGGGTAGTTAGACATTAGTATTAGCTCGGGTTTCGTTCTATTATTTCACATGTTATACTGGATTCGTTTATTGGATAATATTGGACGTCGTGTTATATTTTATTTGTTTTAAATATTGAATCTCTCTAACATTGGCTTGCCTACCAAGTATGGTGTTAGGCGCCATCACGATCCCGAGGGTTGGGAATTTGGATCGTGACAACATTAGACTACTTAACAAGGTGAATTTTTTTCTTTATTACAGTCGTACCCCATATGAAACCCCTATGGATTTTATCAATGTTATTAAGAGTCTTTTTTGGTAGAAGGGTATATTGCATATAGTGGTTTGGTATGAAGTTTAGGCATGATTGGGCTAGGGTAGTTCTCCCTGCTATATTCATAAATCTCATTTTCCATGAGGCAAATCTTGTTCTCATTTTGTCAACTATGAATTGATAATCCGATGATTTAGGATTCTTCATTAAGATAGGAAAATTCAGGTAGGTACCAAATGTCTCACTTTTTTTATACCTAAGTTATTCATAATTTCATTAATAATGTGTGATGTAGCAGTTCTTTGAAAAAAGGATTTTTGATTTAGTCGCATTTATGCTTTGGCCTGAGAGTTTGCAAAAATAATCAAGGCATGTTTTAATAGTTTGGTAAGATTTGCAATTTCCTTTGGCCATTAATGTCAAGTCATCTGCGGGAAAAAAAAAGATGAGAAAAACTGGGGCTTCTTCTCCCTATAGTAATAGGGTCCCAATTACAAATATCAACTTGGTGATCAATATACCTCGATAACATTTCTAAACATAGGATGCAAATATAAGGTGATATAGGATCACCTTGTCTTATCCCTCTACTTGGCTCAAAAAATTTTGTGGTAGAGCCATTAACAAGAATTGTTATAGAGCTGGTTGAAATACAGCTTAGCAAGAGTTTAGAGAATTTAGGAGGGAAGTTAAAGAATCTTAGAGTGCGGCAAACAAAGGAATATTCTAATCGATCGAAAGCCTTTTCAAAATCAATTTTTAAGATCATGTGGCCTTGTTTGCCTTTTAATCTTTTTAGATTTGAAATTAATTCCTGAATGATGATTGCATTGTCAGAGACTCTTTTATTTTTTATAAAACTGGACTGGAAAGGACTAATAATTTACTCTAAGTAGGGTTTGAGATGGCTTGCAAGAATCTTAGTGAAAGTTTTGTAAATAGCATTACAAAAGCCAATTGGTCTAAAATTCTTAATATTATTAGCATTGGGCATTTTTGGTATAAGGCAAAGATAGATTCCATTTATATCTCTAGGGATTTCTTTCTTATTGAAAATATCATGACAAAGATTCATGACGGATTGTCCTATGATGTTCCAATATCTTTGAAATAAAAAGGGGAGAAGGCAATCCGGCCCCGGTGCTTTAAAAGGTTTGAATGAGAAAATAGCCCTCTTGATCTCACTGTCTAAAAGAGGATTGTCTAGTAAATTAATGTCTATTTTAGTATGACTAGAATGTCTACCCCCTATGTCAATCCAACTAGTAGATGAGTGGGAGGTGGTGAAAATGTTACTAAAAAAACTAAACACGTGAGACGTGATTAAATGATGATCATTTATCCAGTTACCAGCATCCTCTTTAAAGAAGGTAATTTTATTTCTTCTTTTATTTGAGGCAGATATATGAAAAAATTTGATATTTGCATCCCTTTCATTAAGCCACATAATTCTGGATCTAATCTTCCAGTAGTCCTCTTCTATCTTAAGAATGTCATTGTAGTCTTTCTTAAGGTTGCTTTCTAAAGATCGTAGGAAAATACTATGGGTATAGTTCCTAGAATTTTGAATTCCTTGGAGCCTTGCTAATATTTTCCTTTTCTTCCCCACTATAACACCAAACGTCTTGTCTTTCCAAGGCTTAACACTGTCTATAAAAATTTTACTTGCGTTACAGTAGTCAGTACCATGTCAAATTTTCTTAACAAGTGTTTGAAAATCTGGATGTCTACACCAATAGGTTTCTAGTCGGAATGGTTGTGTGTGGCCTTGTCTTTTTCTAGGAATTGGCTCAATTAAAATAGGATTGTGATCTGAATAAGTTTTTGGCAGATGTATAATAGAGCAATTTGGAAATAACTCAGACCATTCTTCATTTCCTAGTATTTTGTCTTATCTTTGCATAATAAGGCCTTTATTTCTATGTCTATGGTTAGACCACATGTATTTACAACCTTTATAGCACATGTCCATTAGGTTACACTTATTAATTTTTGACCATAAGAAATTTTCCCTATCGTTGTTAATAAGTCTTCTCCCAAAAATTTTATTTGACCCCAAAATATCATTAAAATCTCCACCAACCATCCATGGACCTTCATAATTTTTATAAATATTTTTTAGATTTTTCCACAGAATGTTTCTGTATTGGTAGTTAGTACTAGTATAAATAGAAGAGAATAACCAAATTTTACCAATAGGAAGTACCTCAATAGTTGCATGGATCTCTTGGTTTCTACGCATGAAGTTGTGTACAATGACCACTTCATGATTCAATAACTACCATGCCACCTGACTGGCCTTCTGCTGGCACTTTTATCATCTCCGATAAGCCAAAATCATCCAGCATTTGTTCATGATTTATCATTCTAGTTTCTAATAAGGTCACCATGCATGTCCTGTGAGTGTCTATCATTTCCCTAAAATTTCTCCGAAAGTTGTCATTAGCCCCCCCCC
>ML249860.1:82450-135679 GCA_005239495.1 Nicotiana undulata
TTTTCATAACCCCCCCCCCCCCCAACCGGATGTTCATTGAAAGATAATGTGCCTCGTTAAACCCTTACTAGGAAAAACCCCGTGAAAAAAAATTCTAGCGAAGAAAAAAGAGTACACATAATAAGAACGAGCCTCTCATCGGCCCGTCGAGAGTCTGTGCCATGATTGCTCGAAGTAGGACATCTAAGTACAGATGCCATCAATCCACTCCTTTAACTAGGGGACCGCATTCGGAACCCGGGCAACAGCTGCACAACCACAAACATGAAAGAGAAGATTGAAATGAAAGAAGAAGAAATTTTGATGTTGAAAGAAAGAGTTGCACTTACGAGACACATTCCATTTCTTAGGGAATGACATGTATTCCGGGGGGATCAAATCCTCAGTCTTCACTCAAACAAAGCATCCTTGTCACCCCCGGTCTCAGTCTTCGTCAATATTGAATAAGGAGGCTTTGTTGGCCTAGTGTGTAAACTTGATCAATCCCCTCGGAACATCTGGGGGCTGTATAATCGAAGTAGATGGTTGATTGTAAACCGGCGAGATTCAGTCTTGTTCACGAAGTAACGAAGGAAGGTCAGGATCCTCCATAATGATGGGTGAATTTTCCCGAGGTACTCCTCGTACCTCTTGCAAAAATCTAGAATGATCGAATCCATCGGAACTAACGTGAAGGGATAAGTGTAAAAAACTTAAGTACCCCCTCTACCTGGGTAGTAATAATGTCCTCGGCCCCAGGAACTACTTTCTTCTTTCCTTCCCAATTGATGTCCTTACGAACTATGGGAAAAACGTCTTCGCTCACAGAACATATATATCTCGAGACTCCTTCTCCCCGGTCATGTTTGCGCGAAGGCTTCTCGACCTTGAAGTCATCTGCAATAGAGAAACCCCCGGGAATGAACGTCGATAAGGGAGGCTTGGCGGCGGGTTCGTTAGCAGCCACACCGGGGGAGGCCATTTCGAGGGCGACCGCTTCAGTACCACCGGCCGGTTGAGAAGGTGAAGAGGAAACTTGCTGAGGAACGATTTTCGATGTTTTGTTGTCCTATGAGAAAGTGTTTGAAAATTTGAGAATATAACGCAATGTTTTGGGAAAACGCGTTTTGAAGATAAAAAACAAAGTATGATGATTTGAAGAAATTTTGGGTAGAAATCTGGAGATTGAAGAAAATGGATAAAGATACGAAGATTTGAAGAAGTTTTTGATAATGGTTGGAAAGCTCGAAGATAGTGGTTTGATTGGAAAGAAGAAAAAGAACAAAGGAGGGAGGCTTTATAGGAAACAGCCGGCACTTCGCATTCGGAGGCAACCTGGCGGTGAGCGACACGTGTCTGAAGTCAGAACGGTGTGAATGATGGGATGTTTTGGCTCCCTATCGTACCTACGAAGGAAGGAACCAGATTCATTTATCGTTACCCGTCGTTTCGGAAAATCTAGTCTCTGAGAAACCAGGGGACTATCTGTATACGGGTAAAACAGATCCCACTGCATGACTCGACTTCCCGGCGAGCTAAACGGAGCAGGAACGTGACCTTAATGGATTAGAGTAAGAGCGAGGAACCCCTCGTATCAGGGCTTGGTCAAAATACATGCCCTCGGGAATATCAGAGCCATATCCTTCGAATCTGATTCGAGGATTCAGAGAGCATACCAAACGGATACACACGACTAATAAAGGGTCGTGATGTTCGTGCCTAACCGGATATCACGGCGTGAATCTCGGCCCATATCAGCAGAAAATTAGTGATTAGCTAAACGGAAGATCTTTACCTTTTTTATAATTGTACTTAGTATAAAAGTCCCCTACTTTATAAAGAGGAAAGCTTATTATTCAGAGTACATATTGTAACACTCGTATCAAGGCATTTTATTTCAATTCTCTTTTTTGTTCGAAGTTCCAATTCGTGTTCTTAAGTTCTTCATAAGTATAAGCTTGGAATCGAGGACACGTTCTTCATCGAGCCATCAATTGAGTCCGGAATCACCGTTATCATTGGTTTGGTCATCTATTACGTTTTTCATTTGTTTGATCTAACGCCATTAATCACATGTATTGAATCAATCCAATTATCTTTCAAACCACATATAAATTCAATTGTTTTCTATTTTTAAGGGTAAACATGTTACTAGGTTAGTGGCTTAGTGCATACTCTTGGTTTGTCCGGTTCTATAAATTTATGAAATCAAAGAAAGAAAAGTTTCCCACTTTAACAAAAGCTAATGAAGTGAAATTTAAGATCAAAGGGTATTAGGTATGTAGGTATTGGGCGGCTAAGGGTTATGCTTGCATAAATTCTCTTAATGTACCTAGTTTAACAAGTTATTGGAATATAAAACAACAATAAACAAAGTACTTCAATTTAACCTTTTTGTCCACACTTTTAATAACCTAAAGCCATATATTATTGAGCTAGAAGATAGAAATATTCCCTATGGTTTCGAATTATTTGTCTATGGTAATAATAAAACATGACGCTTGATACGAATTTAAGGGGAATAAATGGATAGATAAGGAAGGACACGTAGACATGAACCCATTTTATTGCCACCCACCCACCCCAAAAATAGCATCCAATACTGAATCTTTATTTATTAATTATAACGATTTATTTTCTGCATATTTTGATTATTTTATTGGAGGTGACGAATAGTTTTGCTCACAAAATTTCAACAAATTTAGAGTACTTAATTAATTAATGTTAGTAATTTAGCTGAAACATGAGTATTTGTGTTAAGACCATTTACATCCGGGGGCGGATCCAGCACAGTATGTGCGGATTCCCGTGAACTCAGTAGATTTTGTTTAGATACTGTATTCGCATTGAAAAATTATTAGATGTACAAGAATATTTAGCTTGAAACTCAGTTCGTTAATTCAATTATTATTATATATTAACTTGAGATTTTTTTAGGAACTCATACATTGAAAATTCTAGATCCACCTCTATAATTACCTCCACTTTATTAATTGACCATTGAGTAACACATTTTCACTTTCTTTTGTTTTATATACTGCAAATGGTTGCTCAAAATACTCACTAGTATTGTTGTTACTTAAGTTGAACTATTGTTTGTTAACATAGCCAAATCAAGATTTTACTTTAAAAAGTAAGAACTACTACACAAACATATATATATATATATATATATATATATATATATATATATATATATATATATATATATATATATCCACTGGCTGTATGGGTATGTTGTCTTAACTCTTAACTATACACTTGGCACAAGGTCCACTTATGTTCATATTCTGTTAGGAAGAATTTCTACCACAAATAACATGCCTATCTTTACATATAAGACCTTCAAAAGGGAGGGGAAAAAAAAAACGAAATAATTGTCGGTATGGATTGGTTCGATTTTATTCGATTTTTTGAATTTTTTTTGTTGTATGAATATTGTTTAAATTTTACTTTATTAAATTTTTATTAAAAAATCATTTTATAAAAAAGAAAAATTAATAAACATATGATTTATTAAATTATTTTTATGAGAGAATTTTCTTGGTAATACATAATAGTTATTTTTTGTCGTCTCACAATAATTTTTTCTTGATGTACACTTTGAAGGTTAATCGAATTTAATAATTGAATATTAAATTTAATCTGATACCTAAATTATGTTCTATTTAATTTTAAATTATAGAAATACCATTTCAAGTTCGGAAAAGAAATACGAATTTAATAGATTTTGACATATGAATAAGGAATAAAGAGATTGATGCATTTCAATAATACTTGGTAAGAAAGTGACCATACAATCCATTACTTAAGATTAATAAAAATAGAGCACTATATTGTATAAAATATTACATCCCATAAGGGAATCCAAAATATTTTTAGATATTTTTTAAAGAAAATTATATAAAAAATCTTAAAAGTATATATAAAAATTATATATTTATATGTTGGTTTGGTTCAAATTTTTTTACTCATTACTAAATCAAATCAAACCAAATCTAATCAAATTTTTTAATCGGTTTGATTTGACTTTTGAATTTGATACGGATTTACGGTTCCATTTGTACATCCCTAGTCGTCTGTATACAAAGGAGAAAAGACATGAACTTGAAAGGAGAGAGAATGAGAGCATTCTAGAAGAGGATATTTGCTTTTGCTAGTACGTACCGGCATTTGTTAGCGTGTACGCAGTCTTACCCCATCCAAGGGTGCATATAGCTTATTTTTTTATAGAACTTTGATTAAAGACAAGATAAAAAGAAGCAATGGCAACAAGTGATAACATTAACAAAATATTAAAAAAATCGAAGCACAAGAAAGCAATCAAATATTAGATAGTATCATCCATATAAAAAAAAATATATATATCATGCTAACACTAATGCTATCGGGTAAAGAAAAAGGGAGAATCCTAGAAATTCATTGCAAGAAATTTATTTGCACAAAAATTAAGTAATTAATTTTATCAAAGAAATTAAGACTTGTTTGGGCAGGCACACAGTTGAATTTGAAATAACTCTTATAAATTTCATATTTCCTTCTCAAAAATTATACTTATTAAAATTTTTAGTCATTTATTAAATAACTTAATCGCATAAAAATAATTTTATAGTGTCAATATATCAAAATTAAACTCAATTTTATTCATATTTTCAATAACAGAGTCAGCTGAATATATATATAGGTAAAAGTTATTATAATTTTAACAAATATTAAATACGGGCAAATTAATTTTTTAAAAATACAAGTTCGAAGCAAAGAATTTTAAATTTTATACTAAACAAGTAAAAAATTTAGATCAGCCTCAGATTTTTATAAAAAACACAGAATATTTAAGGAAACAACAATTAAAGAAGAGGTGAAAAAGAAAAAAGAAATTAAAAAAAAAAAAAGAGAGAAGAGTAGGGGGGAAATTTTCAAAGTCAAAAGAAATGGTATAAAGTCACGTATCCCCGCCACGAGGTATGTTTAAGGCGTTGCCACTATAGCAGGGGACAATACCAAAATCTCAGTTTGCCGTACGACTTTGAATTTGTACTATGTGCCACCACGTGTATATTCTCACTTATTTTTGTTTCCTATCCGAACAAGATTTAATATTAGTACAAAATATTTATCATTGAAAATTAGTTTCGTTAATGAAATATTAAATTCAAATAGATAACTGTAATATTATAAATCACAAAAAAAAAGCGTTATAAAGGTAAACTTGTTATAAAGAGACGAACTTCTTCCACGATTTTCAGTTGCAATTCTTATTTAATGTATTTTCTTTGGAGTTGAGCAAGAGTTGTAACTGTATTGGTAAAAAAAAACTTCACACGTGTAATAAGACTTGATGACTCAGTCAGTTACGTGGAACAATAAAAACATGATAACTGGACAGGCTTCTATAAAGAGGTACGAGCCAAAGAGGCACGACATGTTATACCTACAGGGTAATCAGCTACGGGAAACTCAATCTGATTGAAACAAGGAAGAGACACGGTCAGAATGAATCCGGACAGAGCTACGGGCAGATTCAGAGATCTTCAATTAATGATCCACACGTTACACAACCTTCACGCAACAATTACGGTTATGCTTTGTAACGTTACATTAATTCAATAATTAGTCATTAATGAGCGATCATTGCAAGAGGTAGACGTTATATTAAGGAATTTCCTATATAAGAGAATAAGATATAACTTGTAAAGGGAATCCGCACTGCGAACATAATACACTTTACTTTTCCGTGCATCTTATTATTGTCTATTTACTTACTCATTCGTAATTATCATTATTTTCTTGATTATCAGAAACCCGTGTTCATCCTAAAAATATCTTTGGTCAAAGGATCTAATTCCTTGGTTAAACTAATTGGTTCACCGGAAATCTGATAATCTTTGTTTACTTTTCAAGCAATATCCTCTGAACTATGTTGAACCCAAACGACAATAACCAACAAAGGGATGGAACTCCATCACCCGTAGGAACCCCTCGAGGTTCAAGGGAGCAGTCCCTAGAAAGATCCAATAACAATAACAATGGTAATGATCAAACAATAGAACAAGATCAAGTTTAATTACCTTGCAGAAACAGGTGAAGGAACAAAACGATCGAATCGAACAAATTCCTGGAGTGCCACCTATTATCAAAGGCATTGACGTTGATAGATATTCTCAACAACCCTGGAAACCAAGCGCAGCACCTTTGCCTATTCCCAAGAAGTTCAAAATGCCTGATGTTCCTAAATACGATGGAACAACTGACCCACGAGACAATGTGACTGCTTTTACCACCGGAGTTAAGGGCAACGACTTGACAAAACAAGAAATTGAGTCAGTCTTAGTCAAAACGTTTGGAGAAACGCTTACCAAAGGAGGGGTAACCTGTTATTCTCTTCTCCCTGAAAACTCTATTGATTCTTTTGCTGAGCTTGCAGAATCCTTCATAAAAGCACACTCTGGTGCGCAAAAAGTGGAGAAAATAATGGAGGACTTATTTAAAATAAAACAAGGAGACACGAAACTACTCCGTGAATTTGTAGACATGTTCAACGAGAAAGAATGCTATTACCAAGGGTGCCTGATAATTGGGCAGCCATGGCATTAGCAAGAAACTTAAATGACAAAAGTTCAGAAGCCACGAGAAGACTAAAGGAAAACTTGAGAGAATTCCCAGCTACGACATGGAATGATGTCTATAACAGGTACAACACCAAGCTTCGTATAGAAGAAGATACCATCGCTCGTTCAAAAGACGAAGATCGTATCACTTCCAGGCGTTTCGAATCAGACAGGAGATCGGGTAAAAACATGTATGATCCTTACATGGGACCCTCGGGACGAGACACTCGTCCCAGGTTGAAAGTACTCGGTCAGAATATAGACCATCGAGCATAGATGCGGGCTCATCCTCATCAAGATCCAGAAAGGATCGAGATGAACGAACTAGAGGTAATACACGAATTGGGGATCATACCTTCAATGTAAGTACTTCCGAACTAGTTTCAGTGTTAAGAAATATGGGTGATAAGGTTCGATGTCCCAAATAAATGCGGTCCAATCCAAATAAAAGGAACCCAAATTTTTGGTGTGAATTCCATAATGATCACGGACACAGAACCGCATATTCTAGATTTTTACAAGGTGAGATAGAACAATTATTGAAACAAGACTACTTAACAGAATTGTTTAGTGAAAAAGGTAAACAGGCATACATGAAGAACAGGCAGGAGCCCCTGAAACCTCCATCTCCAAAAAGAACTGTCAACGTGATACACGGAGGTGAAGAAGTAAACGGAGTGGTTTGCAAAGTAGACACGAAGTTCACAATTACACCTGTAAAGCGGGTTCGTGAAAATCCGGATGCAGACAATATAGCTTTTGATGATGCATATGCTGGCGGACTAATGCTTCCCCACAACGATGCTCTGGTAATATCCTTACTCATTCATGACACTAAATTTAAAAGAGTGTTGATTGATCCAGGTAGTTCAATCAAGATCATTTTGCTAAGAGTCGTGGAAGAAATGCTCTTAGGAAATCAGGTGATCCCAAAGGCACGAGCCATATCAGGGTTTGACAACTCTACGGTTATAACCAAAAGAGAAATTGAACTTAGCACTTATGCTGAGGGAGTAATAAAAAATACCAGATTCTAAGTCATCGATACTAACATGGCTTATAACGTAATCATGGGAAGGACATGGAACCACGACATGAAAGCAATATCATCTACCTTACATCAGGTAATTAAATTCCCTTCTGAATGGGGAATCCAACAGATTAGAGGTGACCAACAGACCTCTAGAAATATAAATTTTGCGGTGCACTTTTACAAAAAAGTAGAGACGGAAGAATCAAAAGATAGAGAAATCTCAAAGGCAGAAGCTGCCGACAAAACAGGTATGGAAGCAATTATTTCTCAAACATGTACGGAAGAAATTATTTTCCAAACAGGTACAGAAGAAGATAGTCTCGAAAAGGTGAACCAAGTCACCACGGAAGATGCATTAAACCACACAGACGTAGATTCCAGACCGGACATCATTCAAGAACCGGAGGAAGATGATCACATCAAAACAACCACGGAAGAGCTCGAAGTTGTTCCATTGGTTGAACAAAAACCTGAACAGAAAGTGCACATAGGCACGAGGCTAAGCCCCGGTCGAAGAGGTAAGTTAATTGATTATTTAAAGGCTAACGCAGATTGCTTTGCGTGGTCCCATTCAGATATGACAGGTATCCCACCAAAAGTGATGACTCATAGACTAAATGAAGATCCATCCTTCGTACCTGTTAAGTAGAAGAAAAGAAAGCAAGGGCCATTCAAGAACCAAGTGATTGATGAAGAGGTACAAAAACTATTGAAAATTGGTTCAATACGTGAGGTAACATATCCTAACTGGTTAGCTAACACTCTGGTAGTGCCTAAAAAGAATGGAAAATGGAGAGTATGCGTAGATTACACTGATTTTAATAAAGCATGCCCCAAAGATTCATTCTCATTACCACATATAGATCAAATGATTGATGCCACTGCAGGACATGAATTGTTAAGCTTTCTAGATGCGTATTCTGGTTATAATCAAATTAAGTTGGATCCCTCAGATGAGGAAAAATCTTCCTTTATTACAAACATGTGGACTTATTGTTACAAAGTCATGCCTTTTGGCTTGAAAAATGCGGGAGCCACGTACCAAAGGCTAGTGACCAAGATGTTCGAGGAACATCTGGGAAAGACGATGGAAGTTTACATCGATGACATGCTGGTAAAGTCAACACATGCGGAAGACCATTTCCAGAAATTGTTTATTACCTTTGAAATTTTACGCAGGTACAATATGAAATTGAATCCAGAAAAATGCGCTTTTGGCGTAGAATCATGTAAATTTTTGGGTTTCCTTATATCAAATAGATGAATAGAAGTAAACCTTGCTCAAATTAAAGCTATAGAAGAAATACATGATATACTTACGAACAAAAAAGAAGTTCAAAGACTAGCGAGGAGAACTGCAGCCTTAGGAAGATTTATTTCCAGATCCTCCGAGAAAAGTTTTAAATTCTTTTCAGTTCTCAAGAAGCAAAATCAGTTTGAATGGATTGAAGAATGTCAACAGGCTCTCAAAGACCTGAAGTCTTATCTATTAAAAACCTCGTTGCTATCAAAGCCAAAGGAGGGAGAGAGGCTATACATCTACCTTGTTGTCGCAAAAATCTACGTAAGTGCAGTATTGGTAAGGGAAGATACAGGTAAACAATCTCCTATCTATTATGTAAGCAAAATATTACTAGATGCTGAAACTAGATACCCACATCTAGAAAAACTAGCCTTAGCACTAATCATGGCATCTAGAAAATTGAGGCCATATTTTCAATGTCATCCAATCACAGTTGTGACCTCGTATCCATTAAGAAATATACTGCATAAACAAGAATTATCAGGAAGGTTGGCTAAATGGGCCATGAATTAAGCGAGCATGACATAATATATCAGCCTAGGACTGCAATAAAGTCTTAATATTTAGCTGATTTTGTTGTTGATTTTAGTAATAGCATTTTCACTGAAGTGGAAAAAGAGTTACAACTCTTTAACGGTGCTAATCCGGGTCTATGGACCCTATTTATTGATGGTTCTTCCAGTGTAAAAGGTGCCGGCTTAGGCATAGTCTTAATATCACCCGCGGGTGAAAAGACACGACAAGCTATCAAATGTTATCCTATAACTAACAATGAAGCAGAATACGAAGTTGTCATTGCAAGGCTAGAACTGGAACGAGAACTCTCAATCGAGCAAATCATAATCAAAAGTGACTCCCAGCTGGTAGTAAATCAGATGCAGGGGATTTACATCGCTCGGGAGACCCGGATGCAACAGTATCTAGAAAAGGCACGAGATCTCGTAAGACAATTAAAAACGTGGAAAGTTATACAAATACCTAGAGAAGAAAATGCAGAATCAGACCCATTGGCTAACCTCGCAGCAGTCACAGAAGTAACGAACAAAGACAATGCAATTGTCGTTCATCTATTTCATTCAGCAATCGACCAGGACAAAAATGAGGTAACTTTCAACAATTTAACCTGGGATTGGAAAAACGAAATTGTAAATTTTTTGCAGAATGGCACCGTACCTGAAGACAATAAAACAACTCAAGCACTTCGCCGAAAAGTTGTATGGTACTGCCTCATTCGTAATTCTTTATATCACAAGATGTTCGGAGGTCCTCTAGCAAAGTGCCTCGGACCTAACCAAACGGAGTTCGTGATGAGAGAAGTCCACGAAGGACACTGTGGAAATCACGCATGGGCGAGATCCTTGGTCAAAACCCTAACCAGAGTTGGGTACTATTGGCCTAAGATGGAAGAAGAAGCTGACTTCATATCCAAATGCGATAAATGCCAACGATTCGCTAATAACATGCATCGACCAGCGGAACTATGGCACCCAATAATATCACCATGGCCGTTCATGAAGTGGGGTATGGATATAGTGGGACCTTTTCCCGCAGCTAAAGGAAAGGTACGGTTCCTACTCGTGCTAACTGACTATTTTACGAAATGGGTGGAGGCAGAATCTTTCAAACATGTGCGAGAAAAAGAAGTTAAAAGCTTCTTATGGCGAAATATAATATGCCGCTTTGGAATACCTAAGGAGATCGTGTGTGATAATGGCCCACAATTCATAGGCTCGCAAATCACAGAGTTCTTCGAAAGTTGGCAAATTAAACGGATTACTTCAACGCCGTATCACCCCGTGGCTAATGGTCAAGCTGAGTCGACGAACAAAGTTATCATCAACAACCAGAAGAAACGGCTAGAGAAAGCCAAGGGAAATTGGACCGATGAGTTACCAGCAGTACTATGGGCTTACAGACCAACTTCAAAACAGCCATGGGAGAAACTCCGTTCGCACTTGTCTATGGCTCAGAAGCCTTAATACCGATAGATATTGGAGAACCAAGCATACGGTTTACAACAGCCACGGAGGATGCAAACAACGATGAGTTGGGAATAAATCTAGACTTGCTCGAACAAAGAAAAGAAACCGCGCTAATACGAATGGCAGCTCAAAAACAAGTCATAGAGCGTTATTACAACCGAAAATCTCACCTCAGATACTTCAAGATTGGGGACTTCGTTCTCAAAAAAATCTTTCAATCAACAAAAGAAGCTGGTACAGGAAAGTTAAGTCCAAACTGGGAAGGACCCTACAAAGTCCGAGGCATAGCTGGAAAGGGTGCCTACGAATTGGAAGCTATGGACGGAAGGATCCTACTAACAAGCTGGAATGTCATACATTTGAAGAACTGTTACTTATAAGGAAAAGGAATACCCCCATTCATGTATCGCACGTTCGATTTTATTTTTGTACAGTTAAAATTTTACTAACAGTTTTAGATGATAGGCAAAAAGCTAAACCATCACCAGATGATGACATTAGACCTGCAAAGACACGATGAAGTAACTGAATTTCCGGTCTAGGGTTACACTTTCTGATGGACGTTTTAAAGGGTTAAGCAGTCATCATCTAAAACTTATATACCTTCGAGTCCCGTATGTTTTTCCTTTTCAGGAAAAGGACCACAAGGAAGGAATAGTCAAGTGCTCGAGATTTCATTTTTCAAAGCTCAAACACTTGGGGGACTATACAGTATGGAAGGTAAAGACGAAGCGAAGAAGACTATCAAAAAGTCATAGCTCGAGCCTGAAGATCCATCTATCTAACAAGTCAAGTGATACGAGCAAAATTGAAAGAGCCAAAGACTCAAAGCACAAAGCCTGATCCAAAAAACTTTGAACAATTTTCATAGATATAAAACAAATGTTCAGGTTAAAAGGCAAAATATTAGCTACGAGGAAGGAATGCACATCTTTGTACTTATTCAAAAAGCAAACTGTTGTAACTAAAAACAATTATGGATAAAAGATCATCATCTTTGTACTCATTCAAAAAACTGTTGTAACTAAAAACAGTTACGAAATCTTTGTACCCATATAGAAAACTATTATCAAATAAAACAGTTACGGATGAAAGATCAAAATCCTTGTACTTATTTGAAAAATTGTTATCAAATAAAGCAGTTACGGATGAAAAAAGCATTTCCCTCATGATTATTAAAAACTATTATCAACAAAAACAATTACGGGTGAAGACCCCTACTTTTATAAAAACTATTACAAACAAAAAACAGTTACTCTCTTGTATTAACTCCAAAAAACTCTTACCTAAGAAAAACAGTTACGAAATACAAGTGTATATCAAACCTGTTAAAAGAAAACAGTTGCAACATGAGTTTTAGACGATGATCAAACACATGTAAAATGTTGTGAAAGTTCAAACAAAAACTTTCTTCATAAACATTCGTAAACATGTGAAAAATTCCTATCTCTCTATTGCATTATTACACCATTATGAAGTTGAGACGTCTTCTTCATTAAGTGTCGATCAAGAAAGAAGGGACCTCTTTCACAAAATCGTACCTACTACGAAAAGATGCGGATAATTTAAAGCATTTTATATGCAAAACTCATAGGTAAAACTAAAACCTCGAAAATAAAGCATGCAAATGACTTAAAGAGTGAAACAGAAACTCAATACAAAAGTCATACTTGCATTAATTAAAATGTCTAAGTAGAAACTACGTATTAACTTATACTTAGTCGTATATAGATTTTTTACATTAAGGTTCCCCTAAGTTGTCAGTTGGGGACTTTAAGAGATCCAAAGTTATCCCCGATGGGACTGGGGGTAACCACCAATTGAGACAAAGAAAAAAAAAGGAGGAACCAAGCTTCTTAAACTTCATCATGAGGGGGGTTGACTTCTTCACTGGCGGAGGGAGTAGGAGCAGCTTGGGACGAGGAGACTTGAACAGCAGGAGCCTCATCTTCAGGTGAAGAGAGATTCTGACCTTGTTGAGCCTTCTCCATGGCTTCCTTGATTTTTGCAATTTCAGCATTAAGGTCGAAATCATGTCGACTCATTTCAGTCAATGTGTCGAGGCGAGAGTTCATGTACGCCCAACTAACATCGACAATTGCTTCATCTTCAAGAGCTTCGTAATACTTCACCCATATCATAACCTCAGCTCTTAGCCCGTCCCTCTCAGCCACAACAGCATCATTGGAGGCCCTTAAAGGTGCGATAGACCTTTCCAAGGATTGAATTTTATCTAAGGAATTGCGGAGATCCTCCTGGGTCTGGGTAAGTGACTGCACAAGCTCGCCTGAATACTCCTCCTTTTGGTCCAGTAAGGCTTTCAAACTCTTAACTTCTTCTGAGGCACGAGACAACTGCTCAACAAATGAGGACTCAAGGATGTTCTTATCTTTGCCCGCTTGAATAGAAGAAGCCTTCTCCACTGCCAACTCTGCCTCCATGACTCTCACATGCTGCTCCAAGGTACATTTTTCTTATTCTAAGGCCTCCATGTCGAGCCTTAAGCTTTTATACTGCCCCTTCCAGTTATCTGCTTCAGCATGCCATTCTTTCACGTCCTGCTCCGTGTTAGAAACCCTCTTCATAAGCTCCGTGCCTATAAGATTGATCTACAAAAATAAAACCAATTAGATATGGTAAATACATGTACAAGAATGAAATGCAAGAAAATGCACTCTACCTTTAAAGAAGTATGCACGATCTCATTAGCCCATGTAAGGGAACTATGTCTATCTAGCTTGGCTCTCTCAGTCGGGCCTATCAATGGTTTCAGCCACACATCAGGCTGGCCAAACTTTTTAAAGAGACTCCCATCAGTTGGAACTTCTATCAGCACCTGCCTCATCTCCCTGCTGGAAGACCCTACTTCTCTAACAGAAGGCACGGAAGCAGGCAGAGATATAAGAGCCATGGGCAAGGAAGTCTGAGGAGCCGAAAAAGCCACGGGAGCAAGAGCAGTAATATGAGCAGGAATAGCCACGGAAGCAGGAGAAGTAACTAGAGCAGTAGAGGGGGGTTCTCTAAAAGAAGGGGGAAAAACAGCCAAGGGAACTTCATCACCTACGGGACCAAAGCCTTCACGGAACAAATGATCAACAGAATCACGCACGGGAGAGGGGTAGCATCCTCAGAGGCAGAAAGTCCAATTTCAGGCACGGGAGGCGCAGCCACAGATGTAGACTCTTCGTCTAAGATCACCTTCCTTCTACGTGACCTATGGACCAAAGTGCCCTCCTCTTCCTCTTCTTCTTCTGAGGTCCTTGACCCACCAACTTTTCTCTTCGAAGAAGAAGAGCCTGAAATGATTTCCTGGGCCTGAGCCAGGGACAATTTGGGAACGGATGCAGCAGACACCCCACGAACGGGAAACCCTGTCAAAAGAAAATGGGTAAAACAACAAAAAAGATGCTCGAGCTAGAAAAGAATCAGAAAAAAAAGCTTCACTTACCATGAGTTTTCACTTTCCAACTGTACTTCCCGGAGAAGTACTTCTAAGACCTTTCTTCCAACGGAGCAATTGACAAAAGTTTTTTTACCCAATCACGGATACCGGAGACATTCTCGACAGTACCCATGATTGCTGCAAAAAGAAGAAACATCTACGGTGTTAATAAAACATTTAAAACAAAAAGCAAGGAATGTGAGCTAAAATGTACTCACGTGCACGATTCCACTTCTCAGGGAAGGGAAGATTTTCTTCACATACTAAACTAGCAGTAGGCACAGCAACGTACCGAAGGTACCAACCCCTATCCTTATCATCGTCAGGGGTCACCAACACTCTTTTACTCCTGGCAGCCAGAGTAAAAATCCCTTGACGAAACAACATCGGGGAGTAAAGGTGAAAAAGATGATTAAAGGTGAAGGGGACCGAAGCTAAAGTAGCTAAATATCTTAGACATGGAACGACTCGCCATATAATAGGACCGACTTGTCCCAAGCAAATTTCGAAAAAACGACAGTTGTCGATGATAACTGGATCGATGGGAGGTCTGAACCCTAAGGTAAAAGGGTAGGTATAAACAAAAGAATACCCCGTCTTGTAAGACGTTATTCTTTGGTTTCCATTTGGAACTATGACAGGAAAATTGGACTTCCAAATATAGTCCCTGCGAACAAGAGGAATTAAAACTTCGGTGATCATGGTAGGGTACCTATCAGCATTATCAAGAGATGTCGACTGATCTCTAAGGGCCTGATTATCCCTAGCGAAGGTAAACTCAGCAGGTATGATTTCATCGACTCGGGGTTCGCGTAAAGGTTCGTGATGTTCTCTACCTCTAGACGAGGATATGGAAGCCCTAGCTCTCGGAGAAGTTAAAGACCTAGAAGAAGGAAGGGAAGTAATCTGGGAAGAGGAAGAACCCCTTGAAGGAGTAGAACTTAAACTCCTCAACCTACCACCTCTCCGGCTCCGCGTTGTAACAGAAGAGGGAGTCAAATCCTCAACTTTTATCACTCCCTTAGGCTGGTTCGAAGAAGACATATTTACAAAGACAAGGAAAAAAGTTCTTTACAAATAAAGAATGAAAGTTAGAAGTTTTTCGTGAAAGTAAAGAAAAGGGGTATTTATACTCGAAGACAACCGTCAAAAATGGGAAAAAAATGATGTGAAAGTCATAATTGAAGGTGTCACTTCGTGATTGATGCAGCCGCAAAAAGCCCTAAAAGGCGCCGAGTAATTGCAGAACCAACCCAGAGGTGACACGTGGCTTGAGCATTAAATGGAAGTGACAAGCGACGCCTACATTTAGAGAAGGATGTAATGTTTCGAGTAAAGCGGCGGCAAAATATTCCCGCCATAAATGCATATCCACTTACCAAATATTAATCGATAAATAAATGGTAAGTGGGGGGACTATCTGTATTGGTAAAAAAGAACTTCACACGTGTAATAAGACTTGATGACTCAGCCAGTTACGTGGAGCAATGAAAACATGGCAACTGGACAGACTTCTTTAAATAGGTACGGGCCAAAGAGGCACGTCACAATATACCTACAGGGTAATCAGCTACGCGAAACTCAACCTGATTGAAACAAGGAAGAGACACGGTCAGAATGAATCCGGACAGAGCTACGGGCAGCTTCAGAGATCTTCAATTAATGTTCCACACGTTACACAACCTTCACGCAACAGTTACGGTTATTCTTTGTAACGTTACATTAATGCAATAATTAGTCATTAATGAGCGATCATTGCAAGAGGTAGACGTTATAGTAAGAAATTTCCTATATAAGAGAATAAGATATAACTTGTAAAGGGCATCGGCACTGCGAACATAATACACTTTACTTTTACGTGCATCTTATTATTGTCTATTTACTTACTCATTCGTAATTATCATTATTTTCTTGATTATCAGAAACCCGTGTTCATCCTAAAAATAGCTTTGGTCAAAGGATCTAATTCTTTGGTTAAACAGTAACACCAACAAAGTTTGTGGTGGAGAAATAAGTATTCATTTATCTTTAATCAGAAGTTTCAAATTCGAGCCTTAGGTATGTAGTTGTCTTCGTTAGGGAGTGCTTTACCCCCTAATGTGAAACTTTCCAACGCAAATTCAAAATTAGTCGGACCCAATACGAGTGACGGACAACATATGAGAAACTAAAAAAAAGAGCTATAAGAATTACGTTGCCGCTAAAACTAGTGAAGCTTCATTTTCTATAAGTAGACTCACTACTAAAATTTAGACCTATAGCAACGGATTTCTAGCAACAGTTTCTAACCGTTGCAACAGAGGACCTATTGACCGTTGCATAAGGATCGTAGCCCTACTAAGACGTTTTTTCAATTAAACCGTTGCATATAAGAGGAACCGTTGCCATATATGTTTCTATTGCAACGGTTGTAAATTCCCTCGTCTCATTTACCTAAACCTAAATAAATATCTAAACCCAAAGCCTTCTTATTTTATTTATTTATTACTCCATTAGTTTACTTTTAGCCCTAGTCTTTGCATCGAAGACATCGACCCCAACACAGCGTCGAAGAAAGCTTCATCGACCAGTCCGCCATTTCCAATGAACATCTAGAATGAAAAGTAGTCTATGAAAAAATAGGTAATGAAGCTCCCTGTATTCCCTGGAACCTAGTCAAAAGTATACTCTTCTTTCATATACATCCGGCGAATCATAAGTAATATCATATTAGGATGTCGCGTCGTGTGTATTAGAGAAGATGAAAAGGTCAAAAACTTCATTTGAAAAAGAATCACATCTTCTATCTAAATATTTTGGTTTCTTTCCGTCAAGCTTCAAGCTATTTCTTGTTGGCATCCTTTTACTGTTGTCTTTGGCTGCCCAGCCTAAATATATTAGGTGCTGATCATTTTGATGGATCCTCTCAGTCAATAAGCAAATATGTTATATGTTTCATGTGTTTGGTTATACCAACATAATAAAATGACTTGTTTGTGAATGTTTCAATTAGGATTGAATTTTCAAACAACTTGGTGAGGGGACTTGCTTATACATGGTGGATGAACCTGTTACTTGTTAACTATTTAATTACGTTTGAATGGTGTGAGATACTTCCTTCTATAGTTAATATTGTAACATTTTAATCGCTTATATTGTTTCCCTTTCCATGTGTTGCTTTTATATATTGCTTCTATAGTTGGATAAATTGATTAGCTTCTTCCGTGATTTGTATAAAAATTCGTTATACTATGTCGTTGCATTAGCCTCTACGAACCGTGACAACAGCCCCCAATAATTGTTGCAATACTTCCTAATAACCGTTGCTATAACCTGATAATTCGTTGCACAAAAAGATAGTGCAGCGGTTTTGAACCGTACAGATAGCCATTTGGTAACGGTTGAAAAGTCGTTGCGATAACACCTCTATGGCAACGGTTGTGCACCCGTTGCACAAAACCGAAATGGTTTATGGCAACGGTTTTCCTATCTATTGCAACGATTTCAGTGGCGTTGCCATAAGCCTATTTTCTGGTAGGACTTTGAAGCTTTACATAAGGATTCAGAAAATACCGAATTGCTACCTACATAACCATTATTGCTAAAATTAAACTCCCAATGGCATTTTCTTTTAATCCAATTTTTTTCTCTCCTTGAAATTCAGAAAAGATTAAAAATATATATATATATATATATATATATATCTTATCACTTTCTTGGTCAGAAGGGAAGAGAACAAACATTTCAGCTTTAATATTAAGTTCGTTAATCTTTTATAAATTTAACCAATCCCAATAATTAAATTTGGCAACTTTGGAACATACTCACAAATTACAATGGTTACTTAAAGGGCATCACCAACCTTCACTCCAAAATAAAATAAACTAACTCCAACTATTGTTTCATGTTTTACTCAAATTTTTTTTAATATTTACCTCTCTCTTCTGTATTATATTATTATATTTTATTTTTTTAATTCCATTAAACATATTCTATCTTTTTTTCTTTTTTACATATTCATCTCAAATAATTCATAAGTCAAATTAAAGTGAAATCATTGAGATACAAGATAATTCAATACATATTACATGTAGTTTAAATACTACTTAAATATTCAATTTTCACCTCTAATATACTCCCATAAAATTAACTTATAATTTTACATAAAGTAATATATGCACAAAAATTAATTTATCAAAATTAGACACCAAAATTAATATTATAAAGATATTACATAAACATAGTTATGTACATATAATATGATCAATTAAAAAGGTTAAATAATAATAAAATAATGGAGAATAGTGATGGAGTGATGAATAGTGTCTATTCACCCTCTAAAATGGAAGCAAATTTGGAATTGTGTTGAAGCAAAATTCCTTCACTTTTTATTCCAAAATGAAATGGGGTTGGAGATGGCCTAAGTGAGCCTTATGGTCCAACTATCTCGTGGAAATCAACTCTTAGGGTATGTTTGGTATGAACGAAGAGATTTTCCGAAAAATATTTTTTAAGTTTTCCATGTTTAGTTGGCTTAAATATTTTGGAAATATTTTTTTCATGAACTCCTTTTTCTCCAATTGAAGAAAAATATTTTTCCTATTAAGAGAAGGGAAACAATTTCCAAAATTCTTTTTCAACATTCCCCGCCCTATTCTTTCATTTCAACAAAATGATGTAGTCTTTCTTTTCCACAAAAAAGAGTATTTCTTTTCATGATATCGAAAAAGTATTTTCTTTGATTTCAACAAAATGACTACTTTATTTTCATGTTGTAAAAAGAGTATTCTTTTTAAACTAAAAAAAAGTATTTTATTTTAGTTATGGAGCACAAGTTTCAATGTTATTTTTGCGTAAAAAAGTAAAGCAACATATTAGTTTATTTGAGTTTGTGTGAATTCTTAGAACAATAATTAAATTCTTGAATAAAATAGAGCCCTGAAAATATTGGGTCTTGGAGCGAGAGGGGAGGGGAGGGGAGGGGGATGGGGGAAGAGCACAGGAAACATGGGGACTTGGAGGAAGAGGGTGAGGAAAGTGGCATAAAAAATTATTTTCCTAAAAAATATTTTCTACCCTCTAACCAAACGCTATAAAATATTTTCCCAAAAAAAAATTCACTCACCAATCAAACAAAGAAAAATAAATGATAAAACCACTCATTTTCAACGAAAATATTTTCCTTTGTACCAAACAAACCCTTAATCACCTTGAAAAAATGAAAGGATCTTTACACTAAATAGCCATCCATATTCATTATTAAATTCTCTTAGTTGGTACACTTATATATATATATAAGTGTGGATGACTACTTAGGTTAATTTTCTAAAATGAAGTCCTAACTTGAACATTTTGTGGGTTAATGGGAACTAAAGGGGATTTTGGCATAGTATTACAATGTGCCCACATAATTTGCAGGAAAAAAAAAATCTTATTTATAGATATTGGCATTAGATGGCCAATAATGTATATCACGTATATCAAAATGTATATCACAACTCTATTTACTTCTTTGTCTATATCAAAATATATATTAAATTTTAATTTTCCTTATTTGTATATCTAAAATATAAAATTATAAAAATTTAATGTTGTATCTATATCAATGTATATCACAATAAAAATAATTATATTTTTTGTATATCCAAGTGTATAACATATCAAATAATGTGTATACCAAAATGTATATCACAAGTTTATTTTCTTTCTTTGTGTATATTAAAATATATATATATATATATCAGAAATTTATTTCTTCTTTGTATATCAAAAAAAAATTCACTTTGTATATCCCCGTGCATCACACATAAGTTCTTGTGGATATACACAAATATATGTGCTAGAAATACATATATATATAATATGAGAATTAGAAGTATTTTTTAATTAAATAAATCAAAAAGAGGAAAGGAAAAAGAATGAGGATGGACTCACCCATCAACACCAAGAATTGGCCGTGTGACAAATAACACAAGAAAACATCTATTTTCAAATTAGTTGGAGGAACTTTCTATTCGTTCAATTTGGGTTGTACCAGTGACACAAGATCAAATGGTTTCACATTAGGATTGTGTCTATTATGGCAGTTATATGGGCTAAAATCTGTTCATAAGGTCGATGTTGAAAGAAGTAGTAAGGGGTCGACCGTGGCGTGCCCACACTCATAAAATACGACCCCTTCAACTGTCTCGGTCATACCCGAGATTAAGCCAATGATGAGTTTGCATGGCGAAACATCTGCCGTGAAGTAAAGGAGAAAAAACAGAACCAATGGAGAACCCGTTGGTCAAGGACCACCGGACAAACAGGAGTATGGAGAGTATAAGTAAAAGGTGAGAAGACCAAGAAAAAGGGAGGTAGAAGGGGAATAGCCAAGACCTAGGAGGAAAACCCCAAGGGTCTCCGCAGCTGATTCAGTACCAATCGCCAACATCCATGAAGAAGCATTCCTCCTTCCTTCATCCTTACGAGTATAGGAAAACACATAAAAAATATAAGCTTGTCATTCATGCTTGGTGTCTTTTGTAAATAACATAAGAGTTAAATAAACTTGATTCCACCCAATGTTCTTGGTCAATATGGTTTGATCTAGAGTTAATTATGTTTGATTAGGATTCACCCTTCGTTTTCTTCATTAATTGGTTTAGCAAAAAGTTCGATATATTTTTTGTGCAAACAACAGTGTCAATCGGTCTCTTTACTATCCGCAAAAGTGTTCACTCCCCACTTCTCCTCATCTCCATGTACCCGTAATATTTTCTAAAAAATGTATCAATCATTACAACTTCCAAAGCATTATCAAAGAACACATGCCTTTCCAAATCCAGGCCAAAGAAGAAAATTTTCTAGGTTGAAGAAGAAGAAAAAAAGAAAAGATTGGAGAAGAAATATGAGGAGACATAACAAATAAGAAACTATTTATTTAGAATTTGGCTATATAATGCCAATATTTTGGGGTTACATTTGTCAAACCTAATATACGACTAAAATATTGCCAATTTTCTTTATGTGTTGTCATGACATCCCATCTTTCAAGAGGAATTTTCAGAAGCCATTATTGTTTCGTAAATATTAACTTCCTATAGCTACCATATACATAATTACTTCCTATAGCTCCGGAGACTCTATGGAAAATTGAAAATGTCGAAGTAAGTTGTGGCTTATAAATAGGAAGATGAGGAGATAAGGGGCAAAGGATATTCATGATATTCGGAAAGTAGATATTATTCAGTTGTTACGGTACTGTATTGCATGTATTCTCGTTGTTGTATTCATGAATACATCAGCACAAAACGCCTAAAAATCAGGGCAGTCCAGCTGTACGCACATGTATTCGCGTTGTTGTATTCATGAATACAACAACAAAAAGCGCTTAAAAGGGGCAGTTCAGCTGTACACGCATGTATTCGTGTCATGCATTCATGAATACAACAACAAAAAGTGCCTAAAATCAGGGCAGTCTAGATGTACGTGCATGTATTCATATGTATTCGCGTTGTTGTATTCATGAATACAACAGTAAAAAGCGCCTAAAATCAGGGCAGTCCAGCTGTATGCGCATGTATTCACATGTATTCGCGCCATGTATTCATGAATACAATAACGACAATCACCTTAAAAATAGGTATGTACAACTGTCTAAGAGAGTGGAAAAACATAAATAGCGTATTTCATGCCTCAATGGTAGTATATACCACAAATACTTATTTTGATATAAAAATATAAAAGGTAGCTATAGAAAATAATATTTTAAAATAATTTTGATTTATAATAATGTAACGACCCGGTTTGTCGTTACGTAAAACCTGCATTATAATAACTGTATTTGACTTGTTAAAGGTTGGTTATACTGTTATTGACGTGTTAGAGTTGGTAGGCTTGAAATCGAATGGTTGTAGTGAGAGTTCAGTCATTTAGTCTTTAAAAATAGCCTTAAAATGGAAAAAGTCAGCTGAGAGTTGACTTATTGGTAAACGACCTTGGAATGCATATTTTATGGCTCGGATAGCTTCGTTAGGTAATTTGGGACTTAGGAGTGTGTCCAGAATATTTTTGTAATGTCTGGTGTAGCATTAGGCTTGAATTCGCGAAAGTTAGTTTTTGGCGATTTCCAGTCGGCAGTGGAAAATAGGCTATCGGGGTTGGAATGGAATTCCGACAGTTGGAACAGGTTCGTCATGTCATTTTGGATATGTCTGCAAAATTTCAGGTCAATCAGAGTTGTTTTGAATAGTTTCGGCATCATTGGTGGATTTTAAAATTTTCAAAGTTCTTAGGCTTGAATCCGAGGTGATTTGGTGTTTTGACGTTATTTTTAGTGTTTTGAGAGTGCAACTAAGTTTGAATGATCATTTATGACGTGTTGGTATAATTGGTTGAGGTCCCGAGGGGCTCGGGATGGATTTTGGATGAATAACGGGAAGTTCGGAGTTGGGAATTTGCAGTAAACAGTTGCTGATGTTTTTCTTCTGTGATTTCCGCACCTGCGGATGTTTGATCGCAGGTGCAGGCCCGCAGGAGCGGCAAAATGCACGTTGATGCGAAGTTGGGTGAGATGAGGGAATTCCGCAGGTGCGAGGTATTTTCCGCACCTGCAAAGCCGCAGATGCGGAAGGACAAGCGCAGGTGCGGAGGCCGAGTTTTTGGGGGTTCGCCGCAGGTGCGGACCTGGGACCGCAGTTGCGGATCCGCAGGTGCGCTTAAGTGGCCGCAGGTGCGGAACCACTGTTCAGAAAGTATATAAGCAAGCCTTCGCGAATTTTAACCCTTTTTCCATCATTGTTGTACGGGTTCCGAGGTTTTAGAGGGATTTTGAAGAGGGAAACATTGGTGCATCATTGAGGTAAGCTTTTTGGACTTAATAACTCGATTATAGGTGATCTAAACCTTAATATCAGTGTAAATTCATGAAAAATCAATAGAAAAAGGGGGAGTTAGGGCTTGAGATTATGAGACCTTTAGAGGTCGATTTGAGGGGTCAAACAGACTCCAATTTCAGCGTTCTTTATGTGTACAGACTCGGGAGATGACGAAGAACATTTTGGTATAAAAATTTCTGAGTTCCGAGACGCGGGCCCGGGGGGGGGGGGGTTGCAGGTTTTAGAAAATTTCGTGTTTTTAGCTAAAACTGATGTTTTTCAATTGGAATTCATTCCTTAAGCATAATTTGATGATAAAAATCTGAACTTGGTAGAGTTGGAGCATTCAGGAGTTGATTCGAAAGGCAAGCGTATTGCGGAATAGTTTTCGGGCTAGTTTGAGGTAAGTAATGTCTTTAAATCCTGTCCTGAGGGTATAAAACCCCGGACTCTGCACCCTTTCACGGGTTTTGGAATGCAAAGGTTGGAACTTTGGAAATATATTCCCTATTTAGGCAACTATTGAGTTGCGAAATCGATTTTAAGCTTATGCTTAATAGTATTGATATATATTTGATATAATTTGGGTTGTAAGCCATGATTGGGGCCTAGTGCCGATCTGTTTACCCCTTGGGGGCTGTTTTTACTATTTTTCCTCACTTGATATGTTATGATTTTCACTCAGTCTTTTCTTGATAATTNGGGTCGAGAACCCGGTATATTTATGGCCTGAAGGGCAAGTTGAGAGTGTCTGACTGAGTGAGGCTGCGGGCCTATATTGTGAGGATGTTGTGATATGAGTGAGGTTGCGGGCCTATATTGTGTGTGATTTATACCATGATGTGGCTTGTTTATAGCGCTTGGGCTGTAGGAGCCCCTCCGGAGTCTGTAGACACCCCCAGTGAGCGCAGGTACCTAATGAGTGATGTTGCCCGCGGGGCTGATACTGAGTGATTGTGAGGTTGCCTGATGGGCTATTATTGAGTGACTGTGAGGTTGCCTGATGGGCTAATATTGAGTGACTGTGAGGTGCCTGATGGGCTGATACTGATGAAAATTATTACGAGAAATGATTATGGCCTGAGGGGCAGATTTATGATGGTTTTACTGAGTTTTCGAACTATGATTTACCTTGATTTTCAAACTGGCTTTTACTGAGAACTTTACTGAGATATATTGATATTATACTTGTTTCAAAGAATTTCTGGAAATTGGTTTTCGAACTTATGTATTTGGTAAATACTTCATGCGACTTGGTGTTTTACTACTGTTTTTGTGAATTGGTGTACCTGTGATGTGTGTTTTATATTTCTCAGACTGTGATTTATTTTCATTACTACTGAGTTGGCGTACTCATCATTACTCCCTGTGCCTCTGTGCACAGATTCAGGTGACGGTCCAGAGCAATAGCTGTCTCAGATTCGTTAGCAGCAGTTTACGGGATTTCGAGGTTGATGTCCAGCGTCCACAGCTTCTCCATTCCCTTCCTTATTTAGTTTTAGCATTTCATTCATAGACATTTACTAAGACATTAGCAGAGTTAGTTTTATTTCTTAGATGCTCGTGACTATGTTGACTCCAGTCTTGGGAGGTTTTGTTTAGAATTGTTTAGACTATTATTGGGGCGCTAAGACTTAAGTAAATTTATTTATTGCTATGGTTGCTGTTATTATTGAATTGTGAATTATTTTAATCGAATGACTGGGTAGTTATGTGATGGTTGGCTAGCCTAGTTCCACGATAGGCGCCATCGTGGCCTGTTAGGATTTAGGGTCGTGACAAATAAATAGGGTGTTTATCTTTGCTATAAAAGGTAAAATTTCTTTTTTTCAAGCTAAAGTCCAGCTTTGGGGGAAGTACACGGTTAGTTACTATTTAGATGTGTCTTTACTCTTTAGCCATTGTATAAAATGTATTTACTTTTTAGCCAGTGCTTAATAATCTTTTACCCGCACAAACAAAAATACCCCTGTGTTAGACATGGGTGTTGTGTAAATATTAAGGACATGGTGTCCTTAACTTCATGAATGTTGTTTAAAAATTAAGGACATGGTGTCCTTAACTTCATGAATGGTGTGTAAATATTAAGGACAAAGTGTCATGTATTTGCACTTCCCATTATTAAACTTTCGGACATCATGTCCCTAACTTCATATGTACTGTGTAAATGTTAAGGACATGGTGTCCTTAACTTCATGTGAGCAATGTAAATGTTAAGGACATAGTGCTCTTAACTTTATGGGTGTTGGTAAATATTAAGGACATAGTGTCCTAACTTGATGAATGTTGTGTAAATATTAAGGACAAAGTGTCCTCTATTTGCACCTTCCGTTGTTAAACTTTAGGACATCATGTCCTTAATTCATATGAGCAGTGTAAATGTTAAGGACATGTCGTCCTTAACTTCATGTGTGCAGTGTAAAAATTAAGGACACCATGTCCTTAATATTTACACATCACTCATAAAAAAAGGGTAAAAACGTATTTTTATATTAATTTTAATAAAATAATAGCTATTTTTGCTCATCATTAAAAACACTAGATAAAAAGTAAATACCATGTTAAAAAGTAGCTATCCTACGCTATTTCTGCTCCAGCTTTTTGCTCTTCTCGGCCCACATTTTGTTTTGGACTTCTGAAACAAATCCAAAAACAAAGCTGGAGAGCCCAGTCAGTTAAGTTGAAGCCCAGACGGAACCGGATTAAGCCCGACTAGACCAATTGGGCGGGCTCTCAGCGAGTTAGGCCCAATTGTCAGGTGTAATTTCGGCTATTCGCTAAATAAAAGTAGCGTTAACACGTACAAATACAATACAATAACTTGTCTTTAAATTTTGTGATGTGTCTCAAGGGACAACAAAGGTTGAAGAGGCAAAAGAAAGAAAATTAATATGACCAAAAAAAAAAAAAAAATTGTCCCCCCGGGATCGCTGGTTGCCCAGCAATTCTTTTATTTATCTGTAATCTCTGAATTAATGATTCAAGGTTGTCAGTCTCTGGTTTTCCAAATATATTATTTGTGACACGGAGAGATATAAAAAATATATTTATTTTGTGTGATACACTTGGATATAGAGACAAGAATAAATTATGAACAACTATATTTATAATTTTATATATATACATATACAAGGTAGGAAATAAAGTTGTGATATATATTTTGATATACACAAAGAAAAAAATTAAGTTGTATATATATTTTGATATACATATTATTGTTATGATATATATTTATTGGCTACCTAATTATATATTTATTGGCTACCTAATATCGATATCTATAAGTAGGGCTTTTTTCTGCTCATTATTGTATTGGTCATAATTTAGATTGGATTTAATAGTTGTACTGGACGTGGTCGAAGTTTAAGCCGACCATGGCTTATTGACGAAGAGTCGTCTTAAGGAGGGTTAATGCCAAGGTCGAGTAGAGAACATGTGAAAGTAACAGTAGTATAAGTTTAGGGTAGAGCGGAGGAATATTCCATTCAATATTCCTTCGGTTGTAATAGGGTTTCCTAAAATTTCCCCTATAAATAGGAAGAGATGGAGAACAAAAAGGGATCTTGAATTTTCTGATAAGAGCACACTTGTAAAGTTGACTACAAAGAATATACAAAGCTTGTCTTTTTCACTGATTCCTTTGTTCTAAATATACTTTTTCATTTATAAGATCCAAGGGGCTCGTGTTCATCTCCATTTCATATTATTCCACGTTGTTGGCAGGAAGGAGAATCATCCGAGTCACTTAATATTTAGGTGATAAATCCCTCCTTATTACATTATTGCCATTATATGCATTTATTCTATACACCTCTTATTGCATTCATTGACAATCATTAGGTATTGTTTGCTTACATTTAATATTGTTCGACACAATCCAACCTTATTTACACATTAAATATCTAGATCTAGTAGTTATTATCTTTAACTAGGATTCACCCTCTATTTTACTTATTAATTCGTTTTAAGAAAAATTTAGCATTGGTAAAACAATTTGGGGCCGTCTGTGGGGATTTTCTAGTTAAAATCTTTTTAGTTTCTTCTAGATCTAAAAAAACAACACACAAAACATCCACCTTTTTCTCTTTTGCAAGAACTAACAATGGCAGGAAAAGGTGAATAGAGACTGAAAGCCGTAGTGGATGTCACTGCCAACCTCATGAACACCATCAACGAGGTTGACAGAGAAGACGAGGAGAATGTGACGCCGAGCGTTACCCCAGGCGAAGTGACTCACCTCCCCCTCATGGGAGTGTAACCGCTTCATGCGAAAAGGGAGCTTCCACGTCCACAACCGAAGAAGCGCCACCAGCAGTGAAAAAAGTATTGGAGGCGTGGTTGACAAGTACTCTAAGAAACATCCTCGACAAACCCGTTCAAGGGGCAAGTTGGAGCGCCACACGAGGAGACGCTGCAACAGCCATCAACGAGCAACTTGCTCCTCTCCCAATAGGTAACACTCACACTACTGTTGATGCATGTAATGACGCACTTGCATCCATTTTGAAGAAGATGGAAGAAATGGAAAATGAGAACAAAGCCCTCTGCGGCTAGATGAGGGAGCACCAAGAAAGAGTGGATAAGATACCGGGCGCCTCGAAACTACCACCAAAATGGGATGTCGGCCGGTTCGTCGAACAGTCGTATAGCAAAGAGGCAACCCCACATGCCATACCCAAGACTTTCTAAATGCCACCATATTTGAAAATATATGATAGCACCACAGACCCCGAAGATCATATCATTCACTACATCACAGCAGTGAAAGGCAACGACCTCTCAAAGGAACAAGTATCGCCACTGTTGCCGAAGAAGTTTGGTGAAACCCTAATAGGGGGAGCCTTAAAGGGGTACTCACAGTTACCAGAACAGTCAATAATGACGTTAGAGGAAATGACCAACAAGTTTGTCACCGCCCACGCTGGGGCTAAGAAGGCGGAGGCCAGGGTGAATGATATATTCGCCGTCAGACAAATGCCTGGCGAGGGACTCTAGGACTTCCTCGCCCGATTCAACAGAGTTAGAATGAGCTTGCAAAACTTAACATAAGGGATGGCAGTGGCAGCCTTCCAAAATGGATTGAATAGTAATGGGTCGAGGGAGAACAGAAAACTACTAAGCACACTCATGAAATATCCTCCCACTGCAATCAATGAGGCCGTCCGTGACGAGGTGGAAAAACTACTCGCCAATGACTCCATCAGAGAGTCCAAATACCCCCAATGGATCGCCAACGTGGTCATGGTAAAGAAGAAAAATGGGAAGTGGCGCATGTGCGTAGATTTCACAGACCTAAACAAAGCATGCCCAAAGGACTCTTTTCCGTTGCCGCACATTAATCAACTAATCGCCGCAACAGCAGGGCACGAATTGTTAAGCTTCTTGGACGCCTACTCTGGATACAACCAAAACCTCATAGAGGAGGAGAACCAGGAAAAGACCACTTCCATAACTCATCAGGGGACGTACTGTTATAGAGTCATGCCATTTAGGTTGAAGAACGTAAGAGGGACCTATCAAAGGCTGGTCACCAAGATGTTCAAGGACCAGCTCGGCAAAACAATGGAAGTATACATAGACGATATGTTGGTCAAATCCAAAAGGAAAGAAGATCATATCGACCATCTGAAGGAGGCCTTCGATATACTAAGGTGTTACGACATGAAGCTAAACCCCGAAAAGTGTGATTTTGGCGTAACCTCAGGCAAGTTCCTCGGCTTTCTAGTGTCGCAAAGAGGCATCGAAGTCAACCCAGACCAAATCAAAGCTATCGAAGGAATACTTGAAGTGCTGACCAACAAGAAACAGGTACATAAACCTATCGACCGTATAGCCGTCCTGCCGAGATTCATCTCACGATCCTCCGATAGATGCCACAATTTTTTCAATGTGCTCAAGAAGGACAACGGGCTCTAGTGGAATTCGGAATGCATTGAGGTCTTGAGGGAACTAAAGGCGTATTTGTCCTCGCCCCCACTCCTCGCCAAAGCAGAACCCCGTGAACGTCTCCTGATATACTTGGTCGTATAAGATGTCGCATTAAGTGCAGTGCTAGTCCGCGATAACAAAGGTACGCAGTCTCCAATCTATTATATTAGTAAAACCCTAGTCGATGCCGAACGAGGTACCCCCACCTCGAAAAGTTGGCTCTGGCATTGGTCATAGCTTCACGAAAAGCTTAGGCCATATTTTCAATGTCACCCCATATCACTGGTCACGACCTTCCCCCTAAGAAGCATTCTACATAAGCTCGAACTGTCGGGGAGACTGGCCAAATGGTCCATAAAATTTAGCGAGCACGATATCACATATCAGTCGTGAACAACGATAAAGTCGCAAGTACTAGCCGAATTCATCGCCGATTTTAGTGCCAAAATAATGCGTGAAGTCGAGCAGGAAACTTCTCGTACCTCTCACAACTAACCCGGCCTATGGGTACTATACATCGATGGTGCTTCTAACGCGTCAGGTTCCGGACTAGGACTCGTACTCGAGGTCCCAACAGGCGAAGTCATCCGCTAGTCCATATGGTGCCCCGATATGACTAACAACGAGACCGAGTACTGAGCCATAATTGCAGGACTAAAGCTATCTCTCAAGTATGGAGCACGACGATTCGACATTCAATGCAACTCACAACTCGTCGTCAACCAAGTCACAAGGACTTTCCAAATCAAGGATCAAAGGCTACAAAAGTACCATGCATAAATTCATAAGTTACTACCAGAATTCGACGAATTCTAATTCGATCAAATACCTCGAGCTCAAAACATCGAGGCAGACGGCTTCGCCAAATTAGCAGCTGTGAACACCCAATTTTTGCCCCGCATGAAAATTACTCCTTAAAATAATCAAAAATGATTTTAAATGAATTTTAGGAACTTTTCTTTATTTTAGTTGCATTTCATGCATGTTTACTACTTTAAAATTATAGAAAAAATCATAAAAATTGTCTCATTTTCATTTCGTGCCATTTAAGGTTTAAATTGCATTTTTAGGACTTAGTTACATTATTAAATATATCTTCTGAAAATCAAAATTGCATCCGTAGGTTAATTAATCAATTAGTTGCACTAGTCAATCACTAGATAAAATAAATACATAGGCTATCCAAGAAATATATTTAAATTAAAATTTGAGTCTAAAGTGGCTAAAAGAATGAGAAAAGAGGGGTGTCCAAATTGGGCCAAAATCAGTGGCCCAGTACCCCAAATTCAGCCCAATTCCCACACCCCAACCCAAAAACCCATGACCCGCCAACCCGACCCGTTTCCCTCATCTATTAAACAAGACCTAAACCTAAAAATAAAAGGACCCTATCAGACTAGCTGCGCAGTTTGTCCTCCTCTTTCTTTTTCCTCACCATCTCATCTTCAATAAGCAGAAGAAAAGATACCTAATCTCTATCACCGAAGATCCGCCGTTTCCCCCTCATTCTTCTTGAAAAACCCTAGACCTCATCTCCATAGAGAGAGGAACCAGCATCACGCATGTATTCTTGTCCTCTTCAGCAGAGAAGAACGACACCTCCCTCATGTCTGTTCTGTCGTTTCCCCACCAGCGAGACCACCCTTCAACTCCAAATCATAGCCAACTTTAAGGATCTGAAAAATCTAGTTTTGTTTTTCAAAATGGAGTTCAGCGGAGACGAGTTTAGCTGGTCGCTGTTGATGTTCGAAGTCTCATTTTGTTGTTGACGCTCTAAATGAAGTTGTTCCGCTGCGCTTGTTGTTAGCTGTGAACAGAAATTGCTGCTGAGCTCCATCTTGCTTTTTCCTTTTTTTTTTAAAACACAAGGTAGGTGCACTTCCAATTCTCAGATTGTTTCTAGTTCTGAATGAATGAAATATTAATTTGATTTGGGTCCAGTTTTATTTTCCTTTCATTTTTTTTGAATCTGTTGCTTTGCTTTAGACAAGCATATAGAATGTTGAATCTTCTATAGCCTCCTGTTGTAGTGTTTTTCTATTTAATTTGGGAATACTATAATTGCTTATTTCTGCACTCTACACACCTATGTGTATATTTGTTGGTAAAATGTTATTATTCACCCTAGCCTCTTAAGTTTGCCTAAGTTTAAAAGTATTGGAGTAGGTTTCCTATGCTGGCTCGAAGGTGCTGTTTTATCAAATGCCAATTTATGTACTATTTTTCTTTCAAAATCAGTAGTTTTCACTTCAACTCAAGGTTGTCTTTAATGAAAAAATGGCTCCATTTCAATAGCAATTTCCTAAATGTAATATGAGCTAAGTGTCATAGCCTATGTGTTTGCCTCATTTCAGCCAGTCGAACCAAGTCAGGCCATAGACTTAACTTTTCTGCTAATAGACACTTAATCACTAACCTTAGATCTTCTCTCAAAGATGACATAATGAAGTTGTAATTCAAAAAATGAAAAAAAAGAAAAGGGTTCAACATCTTAATTGAGTAATTCTATGCTTTGTCCATTACTCTATTTGAATATGTTTAGTGTTTAGTTCATTCTGAGATTCATCTTTCGCAATGCTGCTGTATATTGGAATTTTTTAGTCTTAATACATCATAGTCCATCAAAGTTTATTATCCCATAATCTGTGACTTTCACACGAAATCCCAAAATAAGCTTAAGAAAGTTAATTAATTCAAACATCGTAGCTTGCTTAAAGTGCGATTAATAATAAATTTCGTGACTATGAGTACGGCTTCCGTGGCATAGTCATGATTACGTAATCTACACTCGGGTTTGCAACTCATGCTACCCGACCACAACTTCAAACTATAATAAAAATCAACATGTTGTGAATTGCAGGTGCATTTCATGTAGCGCGTTTACAATGTGTCCAAAAACGACAAGTGCACGCCATCGTGACTTGTTTCAGAATAATCCATAAATATTAAAAGCGGCTAAAAAGCAAAAAGGGCTAAAAATGCACAATAGATTTAAAATATGTAAATAATCAGATAATTAGGCCAAATAATAATGGTTAAGCGACCGTGCTAGAACCACGGAACTCGGGAATGCCTAACACCTTCTCCCGGGTTAACAGAATTCCTTACTCGGATTTCTGGTCGCAGACAAATAAAAACAGAGTCAAAATTCCTCGGTTTGGGATTTTCAAAACAAAACGGTGTCCCGGAGCATCGTCAAAAATCCGGGTGGCGACTTTGAAAAATAATAATAAATCCCAAAACCGAGTAATTTCACTTTAATTGGAAAAACTCCCTCATTACCCTTCATCAATCACGGGGTAGTGGAAAAAAGAGGTGTGACAGCAGCATCAACCAAAAACGTAAGTGGAAAGGAAAACGTGGTCACCCTCCCACTCGTCAATAGACCAACTTGAGGTACACTTTGTAAGCTTAACTTGGGACTGGCGCAACCGTATTATAACGTATTTGCGGGAAGGAATACTCCCATCAGACAAAAAAGAAGCCAAAAAGCTTCGAATGCATGTGGCCAGATATAACATCATCAACAACGACCTATACAAAAGAACGTTTGGCGGTCCCTTGGCGAAATGCCTAGGACCAAACCAAACAAGACGCGTCCTTGAGGAAATACGCGAAGGCCACTGCGGTGCCCATACCGACAACCGAGCACTCATCATATGCCTCATACGAGCAGGCTATTGTTGGCCCACCATGAAGAAAGAAGCCGCCGACTTCGTCAAAAAATGCGAACAATGCCAGAAATATGCTCCTATGATACACCAAGCGGGCGAACACCTCCACTCAGTTACATCACCATGGTCATTTATCAAATGGGGAATGGACATCATTAGACCACTTCTAGCAGGACGAGGTAATCTAAGTTTCCTTTTGGTTTTAATTGATTACTTTTCCAAATGGGTAAGCAAGTGCGTTCGCCCAAATAACGAACCGCATTTCACCAGGAAAAGACCGTCGAATTCTTCAAAAAATGGCACATCAAGCGAATACTCTCCACACCATATCACCCTGCAGGCAACGACCAAGATGAATCCTCCAACAAAATAATATTAAACATCATGAAAAAGAAACTCGAAGACGTCGGGGGATTGTGTCCATAGTTACTACCAGAAGTGCTATGGGCATACCGCACCACGTCAAAAACGAGCACAAGAGAAACGCCATATTCATTAGTCTATGGGATTGACGCAGTGATACCGGTCGAGGTCGGGGAACCAATCTTGATATACTCCAATGAGAGCAGACCAAGCGACAACGAGAACAGAAAGCTAGACCTCGACGAATCAGAAGAGCGGAGAGATATGGCTTACATAAGAATGATAGCCCAAAAACAACAAGCAGAACGGTATTACAACAAAAAGGCCAAAGTCAGACTACTCAAAATCGGGGAATATGTACTTAAGGCCAAAACACAGGTGAGCAAAGACCCAAGAGAAGTCAAACTAGGAACCAATTGGGACAAACCATACAAAATCACAGCAGCAGCAAACAAAGGATCATTCCAGCTAGAAACAATGGAGGGAAAGCTACTACCAAACAATTGGAATGTCGCCCACCTCAAGTACTTCAACTTCTGAAAACATACATCCTCCAAATCGTACTCTTTTTCCCTCACTCGGGTTTTATCCCAATTGGGTTTTATCGGGGAGGTTTTTAATGAGGTGATGAGGGGGACGTCTCGAAGTTCAAGTGTGTGATTCACCGCTCCGCCTATCGATTACTACTCCAGGCCGAATGCTGAAGGGACTAGATAGACTGGAACTTCTCAAATGTATGTATGGAACAAACAGAAACATGTAATATTCTCCAATGAATGAATAAACAAAGAAGCATACAACATTTTTACACAACTCCACCAAATCATTCTACATTCTACACTTTACATTCGACCTCGCTCGAATTGCTTTACATTCGACCTCATTCGAGCTAACTCACATCCGACCTCAATTCGGTCTGCGCTCAACCTCGCCAAAATCAACATCACACAGCAAACAAAAAGAGAACGGGAATCCAAAAACACATAGCAAAAAGGTGATTGTTCCATTTCAATTGTTGCATTACAGTACTTTTTACAACGGGCTCGAGGACGCCCTCACAAAAATAGCAAAACAAACAAAAATTAAGTACAAAGGCTTCACGCCGCATCATCCCCATCAGCATACTCTTCGTCATACCAAGGATCAGAGGCAAGACCATCCACGACATCGTCATCATCGTCCCCATCGGGCGTACCAGGCTCACGAGCTGTCCGTGCCTTGACGCAAACGCATGTGAAAGTAAGGAGGGTTAATGCCGAGGTCGAGTAGAGAACATGTGAAAGTAACGTAATATAAGTTTAGGATAGAGCGGAGGAATATTCCACTGAATATTCCTTCGGTTGTACTTTTTAGGGTTTCCTAAAAATATCCCCTATAAATAGGAAGAGATAGAGAACAAAAAGGGATCTTGAATTTTCTAATAAGAGCACACTTGTAAAGTTGACTACAAAGAATATACAAAGCTTGTCTTTTCCACTGATTATTTTGTTTTAAATATACCTTTTAGTTCACAAGATCCAAGGGGCTCGTGTTCATCTCCATTTCATATTATTCCACATTTTTGGCAGGAAGGAGAATCATCCGAGTCACTTAATATTTAGGTGATAAATCCCTCCTTATTATATTATTTCCATTATATGCATTTATTCTATACACCTCTTATTGCATTGATTGACAATCATTGGGCATTGTTTGCTTACATTTAATATTGTTGGACACAATCCAACCTTATTTACACATTGAATCTCCAGATCTAGTAGTTATTATCTTTAACTAGGATTCACCCTCTATTTTACTTATTAATTCGTTTTAAGAACAATTATGTGAGTAGGTTTTCTGCTAATAAATAAAAAATTATTAGGATTTAAAGGATTAGTTGAAATATTATCATCTTGATTGTGTTTGTTCTAGAAGATTACTTAAAAAATGATTTAATTTATAAAATTATTGAGAAAAATCAAGTTAATATCAAACAGATTCATGCATAATTGACAGACTTATGAAAGAGACTGCCTTGGAAATACTTCTTGCATCCTTCTTTACACAAACTTCAACAATTTAACTATAGGAATTAAAAATACTAAAATGAGAATACTGTTATAAAATAGTAAAGTAAAGGCAAGTATGGAGAGAAATTGATATATTATCCAATTTCAAACTGATGTACATAATGAACTGAAAGCTCCTCTATTTATGAAAGAAAGAATGCAGTTGCGACGCTTTTCAGGAAGCAGATGCAAGGCTTTTGTTTAGCTGCTTGTAAGTTGTCTACATGAGCTACTTGCAACTTGCCTGTCTAATAAGAAGTTGCTGCAAATCATTTCATTGAGTTGCTTGCAACCTCCCTGCATTAGCTGCTTGTAGATAAACTTCAATTGAGTACCAAACGGATAATCTTCTTCGGGAAGATTATCTATAGCGGAGTAATAAATGGACATCCACAATATAATTATTTTCATAACACTTCCCCTTGGATGCTCATTAAAAGGTATTATGTCTCGTTAAAACCTTACTAGGAAAAATTCAGTGGAAAAATCCTAATGAAGGAAAAAGAGTACACATATTTAGTAATACGCATTTCTAGCTGCCTCATTAAAAACTTTACAAGAAAACCTCCATGGGAAAAATCTTAGTAAGGAAAAAAAGAGTACAACGTGTATTTCACTCCCCCTGATGAAAACCTTTTTTCAAATATTTGAGTCTCTGCATTCCAATCTTGTATACCGTCTTCTCAAAAGTTGAAGTTGACAAAGATTTAGTGAACAAATCTGTTGGATTGTCACTTGAACGAATTTGTTGCACATCGATGTCAACATTTTTCTAAAGATCATGTGTGTAGAATAATTTTGGTGAAATGATCTTCGTTCTATCTCCTTTTATAAATCATCCCTTTAATTGGGCTATGCATGCAGGGAATTGTCTTCGTATAAAATTGTGGATCTTCTGTCACATTCCAAACTACATTTTCCTTGAATAAAATGAATCACTGATCTCAACCATATTCATTCCCTAATTGCTTCATGAATAGCTATTATCTCAGCATGATTTAAAGAAGTAGCAATAATTGATTGCTTTGTGGAGCGCCAAGATATGACAGTACCTCCACATGTGAACACATACTCGGTTTGAGATCGAGCTTTATGGGGATCAGATAAATAACTTGCATCTGCATAACCAACAAAACCCTTGTTAGCATAAAACAAACTAATATCAAGAGTTTCTTTTAAATATCGCAAAATATGCTTAATACTATTCCAATGTCTCCGTGTAGGAGAAGAGCTATATCTTGCTAGTAAATTAACAGAAAATGCTATGTCAGACCTTGTAGCATTAGCAAGATACATAAGTGCACCAATTGCACTGAGATAGGGTGTTTCAGGACCAAGAAGTTCTTCATCCTCTTCTGGAGGTCGGAACGAGTCCTTATTTACTTCAAGTGATCGAACAACTATTGGTGTACTCAATTGGTGTGCTTTGTCCATGTCAAAGCATTTTAAGACCTTTTCTATATAGGCATATTGATGTATAAAGATTCCGTCTGCTAAATGTTCAATTTGTAGTACAAGACAAAGTTTTGTATTTCTAAAATCTTTCATCTCAAACTCTTTCTTAAGATATTCAATTGCCTTTTGGAGCTCTTCTGGAGTTCCAACAAGATTTATGTCATCAACATAAACATCAAGTATAAAAAATTCTTATGTAATTTTCTTTATAAAAATACATGGACAAATAACAACATTTTTGTAACCCTCTTTCAACAAATATTTACTAAGGTGATTATACCACATGTGCCCATATTACTTTAAATCATACAAAGATCGTCGTAATCTGATTGAATACATTTCCCGAGAATTTGAATTTGCTTCAGGCATTTTAAATCCTTCAGGGATTTCATGTAAATATCATTATCAAGTGACCCGTACAGATAATTTGCAACCACATCCATCATATGTATTTCAAGCCTTTCACGTACGGCTAAACTGATGAGATATTGAAATACTATGGCATCCATAACGGGTGAATATGTTTCTTCATAATCGATTCCAAGTCGTTGTGAGAATCCCTTGTGCGACAAGGCGATCCTTGTATCTTTCAACTTCATTTTTGTCATTTCTTTTTTGCACAAAAACCCCTTTATGACCTACTGATTTTATACCAGCAGGTGTTTGGAATACTGGTCCAAAGACCTTTCTTTTAGGAAGTGCGTTCAACTCTGATTGAATTTCCCTTTGTCATTTTGGCCAATAAGATCTTTGTCGACATTCTTCGACAGATCGGGGTTCAAAATTCTCACTATCTTGCATAATGTTAAGTGCAACATTATATACAAAATATTATCCATCACTATTTCAGATCGGTTTAAATTAATCCCATCACTAGTAGAATTTATTAAAAGTTCCTCGCCCACTTGAGTCTCGGGTTCATTCATTTCTTCAGGAATCTCATAATTAATCAGATCTTGGGTCTCTTCAGGAGATTCCTTTATACTATAGTTTTGATCATTTATCGATTTTCTTTTTTGAGAATTTCGATCCTTAGAATGCAAAGGCCTACCACGCTTCAGGCGTGCTTTAGGTTCACTAGCTCTCATGCTAGTAGATGGTCCTGCTGGGACATCAATTCATATAGGCACATTCTCTGTAGGGATTTGTCACTTAGTTATCCTTTTCAAATTAATAAACGTGTCTGGCATTTGATTTGCTATATTTTGTATGATCTTCTGGACCTCCTGATTACATATAGGGGTACGTGGATCAAAATGAGATAATGATGAAACTTTCCACACAATTTCTCTTTTGATTTCCTTTTTCTCTCTCCCTAATTGTGGGAAATTTGTTTCATCAAACCGACAATCTGCAAATCGAGCAGTAAATAAATCTCCCACCAATGGTTCAAGATAGCGAATAATAGAGGGTGATTCAAACCCAACGTATATTTCTAACTTTCTCCGCGGGCCCATCTTACTGCACTGTGATGGAGCACATCCAAAAATTCGTAGATGGGCAATATTTGGTTCATGACCAAAAACTAATGGTGACGGAGAATGTTTATTATAATGTGTTGGTCTGAGACGGATAAGTGATGTTGCATGCAAGATAGCATGGCCCCAAACTGGAGTAGCCAATTTTGTTTTCATAAGTAGTGGTTTTACTATCAATTGAAGGCGTTTAATAAATGAATCTGCAAGGCTATTATAAGTATGAACATAAGCTACATGATGTTCAACTTTTATCCCAACTGATAGACAATAATCTTCAAAAGCTTGAGATGAAAATTCTCTAGCATTATCAAGGTGAAGAACCTTTATAGGATAATTTGGGAATTTTTCCCTTAATAAAATTATTTGGACTAATAGCTTTGCAAACGGCAGGTTGCGAGATGATAGTAGGCACACATGAGACCATCTTGAAGGCGCATCTATTGGGACCATAAATATCTGAAAAACTCACTTGGTAGGTAAATAGGTCCACATTTATTTTCATGTATACGCTCTAAAAAGGCAGGGGATTCAATGCCAACCTTCATTGGTGATGGTCTAGTGATCATTTTGCCTTGATAACAAACATCACAACAAAATTCATCATTTGTAAGGATCTTCAGGTTCTTTAATGGACGCCCACTCGAATTTTCAGCAATTCGTCTCATCATTATTGATTCAGGATGGCCCAAACGGCCATGCCAAAGCACAAAGTATTTGAATCAGTAAACTTCTAGTTTATGATAGAGTGTGTTTCAACTGTACTAGTCTTTGAAAGTATAAACCGGAAGATAAAGTTGGTAACTTTTCTACAATGCACTTCTGGCCAGAAACATTTTTTGTAATACAAATATTCCACACTCATTTCATCTATCGTCTCAACATGATACCTATTTCGGCGGATATCTATAAAACTTAACAAGTTTCTTCGAGACTTGGAGGAGAATAATGCATTGTCTATAATAAGTTTTGTCCCCTTAGACAAAAATATAGTGGCTCTTCCGGAGCCTTCAATCAAACTTATATTACCAGAAATTGTTAAAATATTTGCTTTTTCCTCATGCAAATAAGAAAATTATTTTTGATCTTTGAATATGGCATGAGTTGTTGTACTATCAATTACACAAATAACTTCATGATTGGTCTTTGATACAAACATAATTTGAGGATTATCCATATTCTTCAAAATGACATAAACAAAATAAATATGATAGTAACATAATTATCAAAGCATGACTTTTATTTATGTACAATAATTACATAACCATACTATCCACAACAAACAACAAAAATTAAATATTTACATTTTTATTGATTCATCACCGATCACATGATTTGTTTCTCCTTCAGAGAGTGCAACGTAATCATCTACATCCAAATGTGTGAAGTCTAATTTATCTTCAGAAATAAAATTTGTTTCAACATTTTTCTCTATCTTCTTCATGGAGGCTTGATAAAGCTCAATCAGGTGCTTTGGCGTACTACAGGTACGTGATCAGTACCCTTTTCCGCCACATCTATAACATGTATTTTCTGCATTTTGCTTGCACCGCTTCATGTTGTTGTTCCTTCCTTTTCCACTGCTGGTGGTGAGGAGGGCTCTTTGGTGCAATATTATTATTATTACCATGGTTAGAGTTTCTTCCTGACTACGGCCATGACCACGACGGAGGCCACGACCTTTTTCACGCTTAGCTTGTTGGAAGTTCGTCTCATTCACTTCAGGGAATGGACAAGAACCAGTAGGTCAGCTTTCATGAGTTTTCATTAATAGCCCATTATGTTGCTCGGCTACAAGAAGATGTGAGATAAGTCCAGAATATTTTTTGAATCACATCTCTCGATATTGCTGTTGCAAGAACATATTCGGGGCATGAAAAGTGATAACAGTTGTCTCTAATATGTTATAATCAGTAATATTATCACCACATAATTTTAACTGGGAAATAATTCTGAACATAGCAGAATTATACTCACTGATAGATTTAAAATCTTGTAGCCTTAGATGAGTCCAATCATAACGTGCCTATGGAAGAACGACCATCTTCAGGTGGTCATATTTATCTTTCAAATTATCCCACAATATGACTGGATCTTTAATAGTGATATATTCATTTTCAAGCCTTCATCAAGGTGATGGTGTAGGAATATCATTGCTTTGGCACGGTCTTCGTTTGATGCTTGGTTTTTGTCCTTGATAGTGTCTGCCAGACCCATCACATCAAGATGAATTTCAGCATTAAGCACCCAAGACATGTAGCTTTTGCCCGATATATTCAGGGCTACAAATTCAAGTTTAGATAGATTCGACATTATTTAGAAAAAGAAAGTTCGTATCTCTGATACGTTCAAAGTATTTGCTTGAGATGGCATCGTCTCGTGCTGATAATGTGTTATAAAATAAAGACTGTAAAGTAAAAACAAGTATAGAGAGAAACTGATATATTATCCAACTTCAAACTGATATACATAATGAACTGAAAACTCCTCTATTTATAGAAGAAAGAAAGCAACTGCGAGGCTTTTCAAGAAGCATCTGCAAGGCTTTTCTTTAGCTGCTTGTAAGTTGTCTACATGAGAACCTGTCTGTTTAATAAGAAGCTGTTGCAAATCATTTCATTGAGTTGCTTGCAACGTGCCTGCACCAGCTGCTTGTAGATAAACTTCAATAGAGTACCAAAGGGATAATCTTCTTCATGAAGATTATCTATAGCGGGGTAAATGGACATCTATAATATAATTATTTTCATAACAAATATATTTTATTTATAATCATAATTAAATCATAAAAAATTAAATAAAATAATAAATATTTTTTATTGATTTAATGCAACATATATATTAAAATATTCTCAGTCTACTCCAAAGGGAAAATGTCTATTTTTCCTTTGAGGGCAACAACATAAAATATTAATATTCGGAAAAGACAACTTTACGAAAAGTAATTAAAGCGACAAAAGAAATAAATGGACATAGCCGTAATACTATATTAGATTCCAATAGTATAGACGAATCGTATATGGAAGATAATTTTTAAAAAAGAACAAGATTGGCCAATCATGTGAATTTACGTCCTACAATTTTATTGTTGGTTTATAGATTCCTTATTGTCGTTTTCACCAAGTATAACATCAAGTCATCTTCAACTAATAACAAACAAAAATATATATATATAAATGAAGAATGCCTCAATTACATATTTCTATTCTGAGTTTCTTTTTATTTGGAGATATTTTTGGAAAAGATTAAGAACTGGATTGGGCTATCATGGTAGGGATGTAAATAGGGCGGGTCGGGGTAGAGCGGGCACGTGTCAACCCGCCAAAATTTTATGTATCCCGCCCTGCCCCCGTTTAGCTCTTTTTCCTGATTTTGTCCTACCCTTTCCCGTTAAGCCCTGCCCTGTCCTATTTTAATTTTCCTTTCGAGTGTTCTAATTATCTTCCGACTTCTTTGGGCTTTTTTTCTTCAAAAATCTACGTGGTTTACTCATTAAAAACGTCACTTAACTCCATATACTTTTAAAAGGAATTATCAAAAAAAAATACCACCCTTTTTATCCATTAAGATATTTATTTACATTTTTTGTTATCTTAAATTTTTTAGATTTGACCCGTCCTGTCATACCCCGACCCATTTACGCATTATCCTGCGCTACCCCATGGGCTTTTGTCTTACCTCGCTCTGCACTTGTCCTGTCCCATTGCCATCCTTATATCATGGAATTAATCTTTATTATAACTCTTAAATTTTTAGAATTTTCACTTATTTCATTAAAAATTATATTATATCCCTCGGTATTCTATAGTTGAATATTCTTTCACAAGTTCATTTGTAATTTTTTATTATATCAAGGGCGGGGCAGGACACTGCCGATAATTCACGATAATTGTTGAATTTTTGACCTAGCTAACTTTTTACCTAAGTTAGCATTAGTAAAGAAAATAAATGAACACTGCCGCAATTCTTTATTAAATTCCTACCCTATGTTTCCTATATAAAGATTTTTTTACGATAAAAACAAAGAATTTGATAGGTGCTTAAGTTTAATTACTTTATTCACCTCGTGAATTTAAATTAGTGGTCCAATAAAGTTTAGATGACGCATGGTTAAAGGAAAAAAATGGAGTAGAATATTTTCTTTTGTTAATTATCCGGTATTACATTCATTTAAGGATTCGTGTCGGGTAATTTCACAATGATTCACGAGAATTCGATATTAATAACGAAAATTACGAGTTAAATTTGATCTGGACAAGAAAGCCATATGGCTCAATTACGAGGGATCACAAAAAATTTCGCCAGTCGCGAGCAAGGGCGTACGCAGGATTTTTTAAAAATGGTATCGATATTTATAGAAGAGCAGAGAATAAGTATTAATTATCATATTACTCAACAAGAAATAGCCTTAGTCGATTAATTTTATAGAGTATTAAGCTATGAAAGTTGTGAGTTTAATTCTATCTCACCATAATTTGTAACAATAAAAGCTCTTAAATATTTGAAAAAATATATAATTTAATTGTGGTTTGAACCTTTGACCTCAAAGATTAAGAGCTTAACCAACGTGCCAAGAAATAATACATGTCAAGTAGTGCCATTTTTTTTATCTTATTTATAAATAAAATTTTATTTAAGGTGAATGTCTATATTCTAGAGATATTCTAGGGTTTGTTACTTGGTAGCTAAGTCACTTTTCTCCTATAAATAGAGGGGTTTTATTCCATTGTAAATCATCTCAAAATTCAATAAGAATTCTCTCTCTCTTTCTCTGCAATATTGTTCTTCTTCTTTTATTGTTTCATAACACGTTATCAACACGAGACTCTAACCAATTGAGGAGAAGCTTTAAGACTGAGCATAATGATTGTCAATTGTTTCATGAACTTTCTTCATGATTAAATTCTGGATTTAAGGTAATTATTTTACTTTATTTTTCTCTTTTAAATTCTTGAAATTCTATAATTTGATTTTAAATGCAAGCAAAGATAATAAACTTTGATTATAACTCCTATAGAGTTTGCAAGAAATTATAACCACCAAAGTGGTAAAATTTTCTATGCCTTGCCATAATCAAATTCATGTATGATTGTGGGCAAAAAAATGGAAATCCGTCCCATTGAATCTGCTTCATTCTCATTCCCCTTAAGAGAATGTGATAGCAATATGTGATAAGTCTGGAAGAAGATAAATTATTACCATGAAGGTATCAATGGATGTGGACGTGACAATATACGAAATTATAATCGTCATATTTGTAGTAATGAGAATAATAAGAATTCTCAAAATAATCTTTAACTCTTTGAAAGTAATATTTGTCATCGATTTGACATGAGATTTTGTAAAGCACGTATAGATGATTATGGTCCGTTCAAGATGTGAATGTGACAACATCTGATTTATGAATACATATTCATTCTTGGAAGAATAAGAACGTGCTAGTGGTGGTGAATATACCACACTCACCTCTAGAAGGAGGTTTGAGATATAAGAAAATAATGTCATTATTATGACATCAATGGTCATTGGTCACGTACCTATTGTATGCCAAAATATTTTGGCAATGTGATTACTAAAAAATAACAATAATGCAAGAAACAGATCTTGCATATAATTTTGACAATGACCATAATTTATAACTTTCTATTTAAAAGAGATATTCACCATATGGATGTTGATGAATATGTGGTAGTACAAAATTAATTGAGAACTCTGGAATAGCCAATTATTACTATTTTGGAGGAATACAATTTATTGTGTTGTAGTAAGTCACAAAGAAACTTAATTGAGTTTCTAAAGTATTCGCGAAAGCGATTGGTTATACTGAGACTATAAATAAATGAAAAATTTAATATCTTCTATTACTACAACTTGTTGCAGGGTAATATGTATGTGAAAACTACCCGCTTTATTCTCCAGTTTGTACAACACAAATAAAAGAATACCATAATAAAGTGGATGTTTATCGATATAAAAACCCATATCATAATAAACTTGGAGTTTATTGATAATTGCACGCGTCATGGTGTAAACATGAACTTTATCAATATTGATAATTTATTCAGTTGGCATAATTGGTTTAGCCATATCAATTTAAATATGATGTGCAAAAATAAATGAGAATTCACATGGGTAAATATCAAAGAACTAGAAAGTTCTTTACGAATTCTCTAATGTTTCTTGTTCTCATTAATTAATAGGCCAACTAAAATTGGGATTGAATCCCGTGAATGCTGGAAATATCAAAGGTGAATATGAGACTATTTACCTGCAATGTATACCACATAAGATGCATCTATGAGATGGTGTTATCTGCGATTATTATTAACCCGCAACCTGGTGTTTGCGAGGTAACTTGCTCAATAATTTAATTTCGAGCATAATTTCCAGATTTTCTATTCAAGATAGTTCATCTTGATAAATTGGCTTACATTACAATTGGTTTAGCAAAATGATTTATTGAGTGCCTTCACTTAATAGCTAAACTATTGCTTATGGGAACAAAGTTATCTATATCCGTTTGATATATGTTATACACGAAAGTATATTACATTCTCCTCTCACAAGTGGTTCAGGGTCAGGAACCAAAGAATTCCATCTTATTATTATTGATGTGCGGTGTATATTTTGATTAGCACCATAATGCACAAAGATGAGTTCCCAAAATTGAGGAAGAAAGTTAGTTTTTCTAACATGAGGGGGAGACATGAAAACAGTTGAGAAAAAGTTAAGTGGAAAGAATTATCATTTGTACATCTAGATCCTCGAATAAGATAATATGGACTTGAAGTTCATAAAAGACAATTCATTTGCAATATATTGCAAAGCATGCTAGACGCATTTGCTGACCCAACAAAAGTAACTATATTCTCATTGCAAATGCTCCTATTAAGTCCTAAAAGGACAAAGTCTATGGTACACTTAAAGCGTATAGACAAGTCGGTTTCAAATAAACTTCTTGATAAAGAAGATGAGCAAATGATCATAATAAAGGAGGCAAGTGATCTAGAAGATCACATGACATAACATTTCATAAAATCTCAGGAGAGATTCAGATACTTGAATTTATTAATGAAGAGATCTTTATGTTATGTCTTTATGAAAAAAAAAGTATTGGAACCGACATAAAATATTCGTCGACGACATCAATAATAGCGCTAAGTATAGATGAGGATCTTAATTCTATCGAATACAGACACAAAAATATTGGCCAAATTGAAGAGACACAATTCAAATAGAATTGGTTTCATATGAAAGACATGTGGTTATGGACATGTTGTTCAAACACTTGAAAGTATAAAGTCAATGATATGTGCAATCAATTTTTGATATCTTATTTGTCTAGCATGACATGAAAACTCGATATGCATCTAATTAAAGTCTATTATATGACTTATATGATAATCCCTGAAGGATATTGCTTAAAGCATATAACTTGGTCATGAAGTACTACATCCTAAGTGCAATTTGTGCACATTTGTATCTTGCTATAACTATAAGCATGATAATGTGATAGTGAGGATTTTCAAGGTGCAACATATTCATTGAAGTTAATATGGATGATTTATTCATAAAATCTCTTGTGACGTCAACCTTCAAGAAGCTAATACACAAGACTGGAATGCGAAGGTTCAAGGATGTGAATTGATGCTCTTATCAGGGGGAGTTAATGCGCGTTGCACTCTTTTTCCCTTACAAGATTTTGTCCCACTGAGTTTTCCTTGCAAGGTTTTTAACGAGGCAACCAAAAGGCGTATTGTTAGATATGTGTACTCTTTTTCCTTTTCTAGAATTTTTTTCCCATTGAGTTTTATTTTAATTAAGGTTTTAACGAGGCACATTATTTGTTGAATAGACATTCAAGGGAGAGTGTTATAAATAGAATTCTATTTAAGATGAATGTCTATATTCTAGAGAGATTCTAGGGTTTGTTACTTCGTGGCTAAGTCACTTTTTCCCTTTAAATAGAGGGGTTTTATTCCATTGTAAATCATCTCAAAATTCAATAAGAATTCTCTCTATCTTTCTCTGCAATATTGTTCTTCTTCTTTTATTGTTTCATAACATATATAATATTATTAGATATATTTCAAAAATACTTTCGACGAATTAGTGTCACGTGACATCGCTTAGCTCCACATGCATTCGCGCCTGACCGTGATAATTTTAGACCAGAAGATAATATTGTAGGTATATTTGGACGAATAGATGGACGGAACATAAAAATTAGGGGTGGCAAATGGACGGGTTGGGCTGAATTTGGGCGGGTCAAGATGGGTTAGGTCAATAAATGGGTCATTACCCAACCCAGCCCAAAGTGTACTTGGGCTAAGATGGGCTGGGTCAAGATGGGCTAAACAATGGGTCATAACCCAACCCGCCCAACTTGACCCATGTTTTTGAACCATGCTCATCTTACATTAAAAAATCTTTTTACCTTAAAATGGGTAAGTTGAAAAATATTTTGCGGGTGGGGGTGGGGTTAGGGGGTATGGTGGGTGAGTGGGAGGTGCAGAAAAAAAGAAAAAAAAAAACGAAAATATAAAAAAATTGTAAAATTGAGGCAACTAAGTAAATTTCTAGATAAGTTGGGTTGAGATCCCTTTATTTTGGGTGAGTTTCATGAGTTATATTTGGGCTGCTAAATGGGTCAGAATGGGTCATAAAAAATAATGGGTTAACTTGGGCTCAACCCAAATTGACCCATGAGCTAAAATATTTTCAGCCCAACCCATTAATCTCTGGACGGGTTGGGCGGGTTAGATGGGTTTGAGCTCAAATTGCCACTCCTAATAAAAATAAATCATTTACGATTTGAGTATTTTTAGCCTTTTCCCCTTGTCATCATCAACCAACAAAAGCACACTCAACCAAAACGTACAAGCAATTATATAAACATAGGACCTTTGAGTTTTCTCTCACCTGCTCCCTCTCCGCGGCCATTGTGTTAGTCATAGAGAGATGAGGAAACAGAAATTAGAAGCTCCATTGTTGGACCCTTCTCCTGCTACTTTCAATAGAAGACAGAAATGGAGTTTTGCTCTTTCCTTTTTATTTGCACTCACTGCCATTTCATGTGAGTTTTTCACCTTTTTCTTTTTCTTTGTTTTTCTTAGTAAATGCAATTCTGTTAACAGAATATTCAGTTGAATTTTGAAGAAATTTCATTAATTGGGCTTTAAAAAGCTATGAAAATTGAAGTTAATTAATACCATGATCATGGAATTTCACTCTTTAGCTTTACTTAGAGAAGTGAAGTGTTTTGTTATAAATCTTGAAATTGTGAAAGAATTTGTTGAGTAATTACTGTAGAGGGTAAAAGATCTTTACACAAATAGCCGTTCATATTTATTGTTTATTTTTTTCTAGTCATATACATAGTTTATACGTTGATTATACATAATTATATACATATAATACATAAACTACATATATTATACCTCCACTGGCTATTTTTAGTTTAAGCGGTTGGTGGACGGCTATTTGGGTTAATTCTTCTTTATGGTAAGGACATATTGTTTTTAAAAATCAAATTCTGGGTTTTTGCCTAAAAATTGTCAAATTTACAGGCTTTCTTGAATTGGATAATATTTGACCTGGCAAATTGGCATGTCCAAGCTTGTGGGGTTTTGGTTTAGTGGCAAAAGCGCAACTTGTGATGTGTGAGTTAGGCGCAATTCACAGGATCCAGGAAAGGGTCGGACCACAAGTGCCCTCCTCCGGACCCCGCACATAGGGGAAGCTTAGTCCACCAGGCTACACTTCTCTGATAATCGCTTGTCATCAAAAAATAAAATTTGGCATGTACATTTCTTCTTTTTTTTAAACCAAAATTAGCAGCGGAACGTTGTCATAGACAAAAATCCTAGTATTTAAGTGAGAATTAGAGGAGCGGGCCCACTATCCATTGAGTTTCAAACTATGCACCATTAAAAAAATAATAAATTGGCATGTATATTCTTACCTTTAAAATTAACATTGATTGTCTAATTATCTTCTGAAATGCAATCAAGAAGTTGTTTGAGCTTAGACAATTATTTTAGCACATCCATTTTGCACTTCTGTCATTTCATTTTGTAGTTCTTTTTTTTCTTTTCCCCCATCTTAATGTAGTTATAGGCCTCAGATACCATGGACACATTGGTATTTGGCTAGTTGGAGATGTTGAGAGATATAATGGAAGACTGCAGCAAAATGCTGACGTTGTTGAATCAGAGCAAGCAGTTGTTGCTGCTGATGATGGTCGGTGCTCGGAAATTGGTATATCCATGCTTAAAATTGGTGGACATGCTGTTGATGCTGCAGTCGCCACAGCACTTTGCCTTGGAGTTGTCAATCCAATGGCGAGTGGACTTGGCGGTGGAGGTTTTATGGTTGTTAGATCTTCATCAACATCAGAAGTTCAAGCTATTGATATGAGGGAAACTGCTCCGTTAGCCGCTTCACAGGTTCATAATTCTCTCTTTTAGCATTACTTCTTCTCATTCAAGTTTCAACTCATCCAAACATCATCAAATAACTATTTAATTTGGAGTTTAACGTTTATAAACTGACAATTGAAACGAATTTTTACAGTGTCAGGTCACCTAACAGATAATTACATGCAATCGTCCATAAATAGTGGGAATACTAATGTAGAAAATAAGACACACTGCCTATTACTACAAGTTAAAATACATCAATATTGTAAAAAAAATTACATTGTTAGTGTATATAAGTTAAATTCTTTAATTTGTATGAGCAACATGAAGATTAGGGATTCATATAGCGGACCCCAACTTGCTCTTACTGATATTGTGAAAAGACAATTAGGTTGTTAGTGTATATACGTTAAATTCTTTAATTTGAATCAACATAAGTAAACTGTGGCTTAAATGGAGCGACGTGAACACTGAGGATTCGTATAACCGATCCCAACTTGCTTTGGATTGAATCACTGATATAGTAAAAAACAATTTGGTTTGTTAGTGTATATAAGTTAAAATCTTTAATTTGTATCGACATAAGTAAACTGTGGCTTGATGAAGTGAAATGAACAGTGAGGATTCATGTAGCTGACCCCAAATTGCTTGGAATTGAGGCATAGTAATAGTAGTTGTTGTAGTTGTCTACATGAAAGAACTGTCGTTCTGTTCTTATTGGGAATTGGAATTAGTATTTAGTATCTAAACATAGACAACTCGAAGTTGCAAGTTCTGAATTTGATTTGTTTCTCTCTGATTAAATTGACAATGAAATTATACTCAAACAGAACATGTATGATAATAATGGAAACTCCAAGTTAGAGGGAGCATTGTCCATGGGAGTTCCCGGTGAGCTAGCTGGTCTTCACGCCGCTTGGTCAAAACATGGCAGGTTGCCATGGAAGACCCTATTTCAACCAGCGATTAAACTTGCTAGAGATGGATTCGTGGTTGCTCCGTATCTTGCACATCATATTGCTTCAAAAGCAAAGGTGATACTTAAAGATCCTGGCTTGCGACAAGTAATTGCACCAGAGGGGAAGTTGTTACGGGCAGGTGAAATCTGCCATAATGTAGAGCTAAGCCGCAGCTTAGAGCTTATTGCTGAACAAGGGCCTGAGGCATTTTATAATGGAGAGGTTGGTAAAAGGTTTGTCGATGATGTGAAAAGAGCAGGTGGAATTTTAACAATGGACGATTTGAGGAATTACAAAGTGGAAATTCCAGAAGCAGTTACCGTAAATGCTATGGGCTATACCATCGTTGGAATGCCACCTCCGTCCAGTGGAACACTCGGGATTTCTCTGGTATGTATATAAACCAGCTTAGCCTGTACACCATAGACATATTGGTTCCAATCCTTCCTCAAATATGTCTAAACGTAATATAGCACGATTGTCCGACTAAACTATTGTGATTGGGGAAATGCAGATTCTTAAAATCCTTGAAGGCTATAATGCTGCAGAAGGTTCTTTGGGTCTGCATCGACTAATTGAGGCGATGAAACACATGTTTGCAGTTCGAATGGACCTTGGTGATCCTGACTTTGTAGATATCAGTAAAACTGTATCTGACATGCTTTCTCCATCTTTTGCCAAAGAAATTCAACGGAAGATTTTCGACAATACCACCTTTCCTCCTGAATACTATATGCCCAGGTTAGATAAATTCTAGAAATAACGAGCCTATTGATTGCATACCAATGGGTCTAAAGCAGTTTTCGTCCTTGATTTGTAGGTGGAGTCAGCTAAGAGATCATGGAACAAGTCACTTTTGCATTGTAGATTCTGATCGAAATGCTGTATCAGTGACTACCACAGTAAACTATGCATTTGGAGCCGGTGTGCTCTCTCCGTCAACTGGTATTGTACTCAACGACGAAATGGGAGATTTCTCAACACCTAATGAAATATCCCTTGACGAACTCCCTCCTGCTCCGGCTAATTTTATTCAACCAAAAAAGAGACCGTTGTCGTCTATGGCCCCAATCATTGTTCTAAAGGTATCCAATCCAGACTATAGACGATCCGAACTTGCTCGGGATTGAGGCGCAGTAGTTGCTTAGTATATCTTGTATTGATTGTTTCTTCTTCTTGGAAATTTAACAGGATAATCAGTTGGCTGGCGTAATTGGTGGTAGTGGTGGCATGAAAATAATCCCCGCGGTCGTCCAGGTTTTCATCAACCATTTCATCTTGGGGATGGATCCTTTAGCAGCAGTTCAGAGTCCAAGAGTTTACCATGAGGTCGGTCCCTTTGCCTGATTAGCAATCTACACTACTCCCTCTGTTCCACTTTATGTGAACCTACTATTTTTGAAGTCGGACAAAGTTTTTTCTGACAATCTTTTTTGCATATTACTTTTTAAATATTTTGAATTGTTAACTATTAGGGCTTATAGTACTTTTTATGTACTTTATAATATGTAAAATTTATTTTAAATTTTTTGAAAATTCTATGTCCTAATCCACACCGGAAATTAGTCAGATTGAACCTCGTACTCCGAAAAGGCTCACACAAAGTGGAACGGAGGGAGTATTTAATGATCAATTCTGAAATCCCGAGTATTGACTCGTGTTCCTTTCTTTTTGCAGCTAATTCCGAATGTAGTTCTGTACGAGAACTGGACGTGCATCGATGGTGATCATATTGAACTCTCGGACGAGAAAAAGCATTTCTTGGAAGAGAGGGGTCATCAACTCGAGGCACATAACGGAGGAGCCATCTGCCAGCTAATTGTTCAAAACCTTCCAAATTCTCCCTTAAAGTTGGGAAGGAGGAGCGGGAAAGAATATAAAAACGGGGTTTTTCGTGGGATGCTTGTGGCTGTGAGTGATCCTAGGAAAGATGGAAGACCTGCAGCCATCTGACGGACTCATCCTGCGCGATTTTATGAGTATGAACCGGTCTATTGTTTGTATATAAGGTCCCAAAAAATGGCTAAAAGCCACAGTTTCTGGAGACATAATATATAAAAGTAAATTCAAAATTTGCCCGAATCGGGTAAATACTGTCTTCTGTGTGCAACATGATCAAGAAACTACCCTCTCTAGTAAATTTATGTTGATATAAAAGTTTAGTCTTTAGCCATAGTTAACATCTCTTCTTTGCTAGGAAGTAAATATTGGGGCAAAGTGAATTAACTTATGATGATTTGCTCATGAGTTGAATTGGAGTCAAAATATTTGTCTTGCTTGTGTCAACAATAGAACCATTCATTGCAATCTCCTCTAGCATGTAGTGTGCTTTCTCAAGATACATCCAGTGTGATCCTGATCCCACAAGTGGGGTCTGGGGGAGGGTGGGGTGTACACAGACCTTAACTTTACCTCGTGTGAGGTAGATATGTTGTTTCCAATAGCCCCTCGGCTCAAGAGTGTACTATCTCAAGATGAAACCTAATTTTGAGCTTGCACTAGTAAATGAGACAGTAAAATCACAAAGAAAAGTATATATAAAATATTTACAGATGACAATGCGGGTACCGGACACCGAGTGGGAAACCAAAAAAAAAAAGAACTTGACATTGAACTTACAATATGAGGATGCATAGTTTAAACTAAAAGGTGGATGAATTATAAAAGGGAAAAGGGTCAATTTTGCTAGTGTATTTACTATTTGAAGTTGAGATCAAATATTTTTTACACTCTTCAGACCCCACTAGTGTGATTATACTGGGTTGTTGTTGTCGTCGTCCTCCTCCTCGTTGTTAAGGAAAAAGTTTCATTCTTGCTCTCGATCCCTAATGTAACTCCAATCCCAGGGTAATCTTAAACCATATTCAAAAGTTGAGTTAATTTGAATCTTTTCTCTAAAATTTTATGGACATGTGAGGTTTTACACATTTCAGGCCGGAGCTCTGTTAATGGCAAGACATATGTAAGATAATTTGCTAGCGACAAAGGTACGAATAAAGTAAATGTGTGACAGAAGCACAAAATTGAACAATTTTGGCATATGGAGAAATAGAACAACTATGGAATATGGATAGTACATGGGCGAATTTGAATCTTTTCCCATTATAAAATAGCAAGTTCAGTTTGTCATATAAAGGATGAGATAAATTTTTCAATTGCAGATCGCACGTACCACCGGCAACCTACTTTCTTTTATGCTTTTTCTTCCCCCTCGCGAGGATAGTGGCAATAAGAAGAAGCGAATTGTCGTAATTTTGCCAACACTGGCTATAAGATAAATATTATGAGAAATTTGACTATAACTTAAACAGTACATGTAAAATCGGCTACCAGATGCAATTTCTACCTCATTAGCGATCATATTAATTGTTTACTTTTTCTAACCATATACATATATTATACATTAATTATACATATCTAAAACATAAACATATTATACGTTCACCGGCTATGTTTAGTTTAAGTGGTAAGGTGGGTGGCTATTTGTGTAATTCTTCTTAATAGGGAAGAGCCCATTGGGTTCTATTGTTAAACCTTGTCCAATTCCAAAGCCCAAGAAACAAACTTAGCTCTTCTTCTCCGCAGCTTTCATCACTGAAACTATAATTGAAAATTCTACAGAAAGCGCATTTTTTCCTCATCTTTTGGGAGTTTTCAGATCATCACAGCCATCATGTACAGAATCGCATCTTCTCGCCTCAGCTCTCTTAAGGTCACCCCTA
>ML249860.1:135884-152996 GCA_005239495.1 Nicotiana undulata
CATATATAAAATTATTAATATAATTTTTTTTAAGGCAATGGGCTTTTTGTGCAATTTTTAAGGTAGAAAAATTACTGAATAGATTCTGCGTATGTTGTATTCGATCTTTTATATATATATATATATATATATATATATATATATATATATGTATGTATGTATAAACAGTTTTTTTCAGTCTTGTTGGATTTCTGGATCTGATATTAGGTCAGTTCTTACCTGCGTTCTGTTGCTTTATTAATCTATTTGTATGGATTTAATATTGTATTGACTTTTTATTCATGTATGTTAGGTTGGATTTCATTTCTCTGTTTTGCTTCTTTGGATTACAGCTGGGAATTTACTGTACTGCTCTGGGATATACAAAAAAATATCATTTTATGGTGAAATTGAAATTTTTGAAAAGAATTTGGGGGCATTTATGTAGTAATAGTTGAATAGAGGGAAATTGATATAAAAGATCAAGTTTTTATGCTAGTCGTGCCTCTAAGTAGCTCAAATTAGACTATGGAATAGTTAAATTTTTAGAACGTGGTGCTGGTTTTAGAGTATTTTGATACGATAAGTGAGGGGCGCTCCCATCTGTCTAAGACTTGGTGGGCAGTATTACCCCGTATCTGTACTGGTGGGAGGTAGCAGGTATTTGACGGAATAGTCGAGGTGCAAGCATCTGGCGTAGACACCACCGTCATAAAAAAAGAAGATATAATAAGGGAGGGGCACTCAAGTGGAAAGCGTCAGGGTTGGAGGTTGGAGGATAAAACACTTTGTGTGAGCCCCTCATCCTTCACTATGTGGTGAGGGATCAAATCCCATCAATGTAATATTCCCCATCCCCCTAAATATAATTCCCTCCATTTCAATTTAGATGAGGTAGTTTGACTCGGCATGGAGTTTAAGAAAAAAAAAAGACTTTTGAAACTTGTGGTATTAAAAGCTTAAGGGGTAAAAGCTTTGTGGGTCATGACATTTGTGTGGTTATAAAAGCTTCTCATTAAGGTTAAAATAGGTAAAATGAAGAGTTTAAAGTTAAATTATTTTCAAATTTTGAAATGTGTCATTTATTTTGGAATAGACTATAAAGGATAGTACCTCGTCTAAATTGAAACAGAGGGAGTAGTAATTTAAAAAAAAAAAAATGGAAAGCGCCTTCCAGCCTCCCCCTCCAACCTTGGGGTCGGCGGCTCGAGTCACCAACCAAGGGAGTAAAAGTGGGGAAGGATCACTGTTGACTCTTGGGGATTTGGGTTGGGTGAAGTGTAGATGTTGGTTACCATATTCATTAGTAATATAAAAAGAAAAGAAAGTTGAAGTTGGATTAGTACTTTCTCTTTGACGCGTTTTGATGTAAGGTTTTGCTATCAACTTCATGAAAATATAACCAATAGTTTGCACATGTTCTGAATGATGAAACTATTTTGTAGGCACGTCAAGTCAACAGGGTCTTGACAAGATTTTCAAGTTCAACTGCTGTTGCAACCAAGCCATCCGGGGGCATTTTTAGTTGGCTAACCGGTGAAAAGTCGAGTCAACAGCCTCCCTTGGACTTCCCCCTTAATGATGTTAAACTCTCACCACCATTACCTGATTATGTTGAACCTGGAAAGACCCAGATAACAACTCTCGCCAATGGTCTCAAAGTGGCCTCTGAAACATCAGTGGTATGAGCTACTCTATATTCTTTTTTTTGTATACTCGGATGAACGTTGGATTATCTTTACTGCAATTACTAATAATGGTTCTAATTTATTGAGTTCAGAACCCTGCTGCCTCAATCGGCCTATATGTTGACTGTGGCTCTATTTACGAGACACCAGCTTCATATGGAGCGACACACCTCTTGGAACGCATGGCCTTCAAAAGCACATTAAACCGGAGCCACTTGCGTATTGTAAGAGAAATTGAAGCAATTGGCGGTAATGTGACAGCTTCAGCCTCACGAGAGCATATGATCTACACTTACGATGCTTTGAAAACTTATGTACCACAAATGGTGGAGATGCTTGTTGACTGTGTTAGAAATCCTGCATTCCTGGATTGGGAAGTTACTGAACAGGTTTCCCTCTTCTGTCATCCTGGCATGTCCTTGAAACTGCTGTCATATTATTTTTCTGAGAATAATATTCGCCTTTGCAGCTTGAGAAGGTTAAAGCTGAGATTAGTGAGTACTCCAAAAACCCTCAGCACTTGCTTTTGGAGGCAGTTCATTCTGCCGGTTACGCTGGTCCATATGGGAATTCTCTGATGGCCACAGAAGCTACAATAAACAGGTTGAATAGCACAGTGCTGGAAGAGTTTGTAGCTGTGAGTGTTAAAACCCTGATTTCCTTACACTGAACATCCTATATCCACTTTTTACTACTTACTTTTGCGGAGAAACATTTCTTTTTTAAACTGGTTTTCCTTCTTACAGGAGAATTATACTGCTCCTCGGATGGTTCTTGCTGCATCTGGTGTTGAACATGGAGAATTGTTAAAAATTGCAGAACCTCTTCTGTCTGATTTACCTAAGGTGGCTGTTTCTGAGGTGCCGAAACCTGTGTATGTCGGAGGAGATTACCGCCGTCAAGCTGATGCAGAGGTGTGTCTCTGAAATGTCTCTTTTGTCTCTCTCTCTCTCTCTCTCCCTCCCTCTTTTCATATGTGTTGAGTTATGTGTCTAACATGTTCCTATGCCCCCTCTGAAACCAGATGACCCATTTTGCCCTTGCTTTTGAAGTTCCTGGTGGCTGGATGTCTGAAAAGGAATCAATGACTTTAACTGTTCTTCAGGTACTTAAGTTTCAATTAAACTGTTGACTCTTTGCTGTTTGGATTGCCAGATTTTCGTTTAGTTTGTTTGTGGAGTCTTGTCATATTTTGGTAATATTCAGTTTGTTTAGAGGTGTCAAAGTAGTATTGTTTTTTAACAGTTGGTTTATTGACCCTCTAAGGAGTAGGATTGGTCGCTAGGCTTATAAATAACATTCTAATGCTAACAAGATAATATCTGATTCAGCATCTCTTTTGCTTTTTAAGATTGAGTAATGTAATTCCAGCCGTAAACATAGAAGAGATTCCTACAGTTTGCTTTTTCTTCCCCTCTTCCTTTAATTTCCATTGAGTTTCTAGTCTCTGCTAAGCTTAAATCTTATCAAGTCATTACCCATTTTTAAAACCCCTTAGCACAACAACCACCTTTTCGCGCTACTTACTTTCAGCCCTATAAAATGCGGCTTATCTTTTCCTTAATGATTACAGGAGGAAAACTCCATGTGTATTTGAAATCTATTAATATAATCTCATAAATTTCTACAAACTTTTAGGGAACGTATGCATATATGTCTCCATTCATCAATCTTAAAAAGAGAGATGTATGTCCATATGTTAGTCTTGCTTGGAAGAAGATTGCTTGGTAGTACACATATAATCAGGAACTAAGGAATTTAATTAATATGTATCATGATTTAAAAAATTAGAAAAACTTGCTTTTTTTATGCTTTGATAGTTTGCAACATTCGTCTGATTTTACAATCTGGTTTTCCTTGTTTGTCTGCGGTGGGATGTGGTTTTGGAATAGAAATATTAATTTTGAGGATTTAACAGATGCTTATGGGAGGAGGTGGATCTTTCTCCGCTGGAGGTCCTGGAAAAGGGATGTACTCAAGATTGTGTAAGTTTTTCTCATATTTTTTACTTTTCTTCTTTGATTTCAATATTTCATAAATGATAGCCCCTCTATCCTCACAGTCTGCGTACACACTACCTTCCCCAGACCTCACGGTGTGGGATAATACTAGTTATGTTGTTGTATAAATGATAGCCCCAATAAGGATCTTCAAAATTTAAAATACAGATCATACAGCTTCAAGCTATCCAAAAGTTCTGCTCAAATGAAGGAGCTCTTTCTAGCTCCAGATTGACTTCTCGATGCTCTCAAAAGCCCACCAATTTCTATGTTCCTATCGACTGAAAAACACAGAGTAGATTCACTTAATCACTTCCCAAGTTTTCTTTCTACTTCGCCCAAAGACAACCAGATCGAAGTTAACATGCTGCTGTATGCACTTGGTGGCTTCTATTGAACTAAAAAATGTACACTTCGTCCAAAGACAACCCTGTAATCTTTGTGCAATCTTAGTGTTCACCTAAACTTGGCAGACGAATGACCACTTGCATTTTTGCACTGCTGATTTCACCGTTACTCTTTTATTGGGATCATTGAGAGCCTTTCAGTTCCACGGCCATCTTCAGCTCCATATTCAACTTTTTGAAGACGCCGATGTTCCTGGCTACCTCTCCCTAGTCTCACGGCCCTTCGTTTTTTTCTGGGATAATACATAATTACTCCCCCTGGCGTTGAACGATTTTGCCAGATGCACCCTTTATTCTTAGGGGAGTCCTATAACCCCCCTAGCTATGTTTGAAGTGTAATAAATAGCACATTTTAAGCTCATGTGATGCAGAGAGTGTAAATCACTCTCTAGAAGAGAGTGATAGGCATAAATAAATATTAAACTTTTATTTTATTACCATTTTTTATTAAAATTAATTATCTTTCAGTTTTTTAAGTTATGTAAAAATTTGCGGGCCCTCTTTTCTTTTACATAACATTTTCTTTTTTCATTCTTTCATTTTCTTGTCTTCTCCATTACCACATCTCCCACCAGCGCCATTTTTACTGCCACTACACCACCGTAATCACCACTAGCAAGGTCAATCCCTCTATCTACACTATGCTACTGCCACTTTTTTTTGTCTTTCCTTCTTCATTATCTTTATTTTTCTTTCCCAGCACCACGTATTCCTTCACTATCACCATAAACATACCTTCTGCCAAAAGTAAAATCAGCCAACTAATCAATCTTTATTTTTGGTGGGTTTGAATTCATCAACACTCTCAGTAATATCTAACACCTTTGCACTAATATTTCCCATCACAATTACTCTTTGAGTGTGACCAATTTCTCAATAGATCAAAAATTTCACAAAATAAAAAAAAAACAGATTTCACTTTTTGCAATGCTAGGTTCGAATTTCAGCTTGCCAGAAAAGTTTGAGTCTTGTTTGAGAAAGATGAGAGAAGTTTAAGAGTCTTAGTCTCGGGCTTCTATGGCTTCTTCCATTGTTGGAGAGCTCTAATTGGGTGAGGGGGGAGGGGGGAGGGGAGAATCTGTTTTGTCTTCATGACACTGCTTCCGTTCAATTCAGATTCAAGCACCGCTAATGATCTGGTGCTAGTCACCATTCTCACCGGTCAACAATTTTCCGGTGAGTGTCTGCATCGATCTAGGAGCAAAAAGAGGAAGTGGGTTACAGGGATAAAGATAGTGAAGAAAGAAAGTGAAATAGGAAAGAAACTGTAAAAGAAAAGAAAGATAATGAATAAAATAAGAAGAAAAGATAAATAGAAAGGAAAATTAAAAAAAATAAAAATTAATTGACTTTACATGTGGCAAGTAAAGATTGGTGCGTAATTTACACCTCTTTTTTGAAACTGGGATTGGCTTAAAAAGGTGTTATTTATTACACTTCAAATATAGTCAGGGGGGTTATAGGACTCCCGTAAAAATAACTCGCGTAAAAATAAAGGGTGCATCTGACAAAATGGTGTAACACCGTGGGTATTTATGTATTATCCCTTTTTTTCTTCAAAAATACAAAAGAGATTTCAAGAAATTTCCCAAACATTTTCTGAACCCAGATGGAATGATGAATCTCTGCATTAATTGCAAGTGAGTCTCAATTCACAAGTCTCCCTTCGATTGCAAGTGGTTTGCAGTTCTCTGTAAATGTTACTGTCACTGAGCAACAATGTCCTCTTGAGTGCTTATAAAAAAAAAAAAATACTGTCCTCATGAGCACTATCGTGTAGGCCAGGTGACATTCTGCTGCAACTCCTTTCTGTCCTCTAGCGGCTGAATTGTTGGCCTTTCTTTGGTAATGTCCTACCATCCCTTCGTTTTTTCCTCAAAAACTTCAAAAGAGATGTCAAGAAGACAAGAATTCCCAAACATTTTCTGAACCCAGACCAAGTGATGAATCTCTGCATCAATTGCTAGTGAGTCTCAATTCACATGTCTCCCTTCGATTGCAAGTGGTTGGCCGTTCATTCTATTGGGACTCCATTGTGTCTTCTTCTTATGGAGTCTTGTCAACATAGCCTGCCCTGTTTCCATAGACAAGCGTGTTTACCATTTACTTAAACATAAAGGATGCATATCCATTTGGCACTCACAAATTAATAAATTAGATTCAACTGTTTGGCAATATTTTGGTAATCAGATGGATATGTACTGGTTGACTATTCTGCCCCAAAATTGAGAGTTGTATTTTTACTCGCTTAGTGATGGAAATGTGATTTTCTCCTAATGTTCCCATTCACATGCTTATTTTGATTTTTCCACATTGATGAGCAGATCTTCGTGTCTTGAATCAGTACCCTCAGATTCAAGCATTCTCTGCGTTCAGCAGCATTTATAATGACACTGGATTATTTGGAATTCAAGCAACTACGGTAAACGCCTATGTAGATGCTCTCATTATTGCTCATCTATCCCCATCTTCGTTTCATGCAAAGATGCAATGCTGTCAATTCCTATGTCATTCTTCATATTAAATGTTTAATCTGTTAATTCGAGGTTGTTTCTCTCTCTTAGACATCAGTTTCATTTAACCATACCTCTGTCAATATTGTGGATTATTTAGCTAGAGAGAAATAGAGCTTGTTTTGATGGGCAGAGAGATCATATTGCTAGAGTAAAAAATTAAGTGTTCGAATAATTTGTTTCTTTGGTGTAAGAGTAGTCTCATTGGTAGTGTGGATCAATAATATGGATTTTCTGGAACTATTAGGGTGATGTTGTAACTTACTGTATGGATATTCCCAGCAGTCTTGTTTTTCCTTGGTACCATCTTTTGGTACATCAATTAATAAACCTTTACCATCACAGAAAGAAAAAAATTCATTCAGATCCTTTTCCTTCTTTTCCCTTTCCCCTCCTACCTTTCAGGATAGGGCGGTATTTATCATTTGAATTACCTCATCATTATGGGTGACTTGATGTTTCCAGATCTTAATGTGACTAACTACATTCTATGCCCAATGCATATCCTTGTTGCTAGGTTCTGTTTCTTTAATTTGACTAACTATATCCAGTGTCCAATACATATCCCTTGTCTGAGTACATTAATTTTCTCTTCCCCCCCCTCAAAAAAAAAAAAAAAAACCCCAACCGAACCATTGTTTTGGGTGGTGGGGGATGGGTAAAAGAGGTTTTTTCTTTTGAAAGTTCATTTTTCTTGTCAAGAGTCTTTTTTTGGTTTATTTATCAAAATATAATTTTTATTTAAGTTCCAGTTTCCTCTACCAAAAGTGACATGAACCACTTGAGACTGTTCTGCGAGAAATGTTTCTTCATGATTAATAAGAAACTGTCAACTGAAAATATAGGTTAGAGGTCTAGTTTGCTGAAAATCAATCTTCGGAATGCATGTTGCACCTCTGGTCTAAATTGTCTGGTAAATGTGATCTAACTAGAAGTGTGTTTGAGATACCAAGATATAGAAATGTCATGGTCTTACAACAGGAATGCACAGGCATAGGGTTTTCCAAACTATGTCCATATTACCCAAAAGTGCAGATATTGGCAGGGTATCCCTAATAGCTTTTTTTATCGCTGTTAGGTAGCTGTTTCCTCTGCGATTTAAGTGGACCATACTGCACACATAGATTTTGTTGTGTGAAAATGAATTGAACCCTTGTTTCTCTATTGTTTTGCTATATATGTGGGTGACTTCCGATTGCATATTGCAGCAGAATTCTGGCTGTGAAGCACTTTTGGTGATTCATGTTATGTTACTTCTAATAGTGACTTCTAAACTGTAAATCTTTCTTTCTTTTGGGTGTTTGTGTTATCAGACCTCTGATTTTGGGCCACAAGCTGTTGATGTAGCAGTTAAGGAGCTTATTGCAATAGCAAACCCTGGAGAAGGTTTGAATTATAATTCTGAACTTTTACTTTGCTTACCCTGAATCTATGTTGAGTTTTCTACCTAATGTTCTTACTTCCCGAGAGGAAGGACTGTACTCCTTTCAAGTTAAAGAACTCCACCGATGTACCGATGCAATTATTCCATCTCCATTTTCCTGTTACTGATTGTTATTTTGTGGCCTTCGTCTCTATTCGTTCACGCAGTTGACCAGGTACAGCTAGACCGTGCTAAACAGTCAACAAAATCTGCCATTCTGATGAACTTGGAATCTCGGGTATGTAACATTAGCACAAACTCCTATATTGCATTGGCTTGTATTTGCCAGACATATTGTTGTAAAATATATGCGCTTACTGCTGATATCTGATTTATAGATGGTTGCATCAGAAGATATTGGCAGACAACTTTTGACATATGGAGAGAGGTATACACTTGTTTCTAATGTTTACCTTGCTGACTTATTTGTTTAAAAAAAATTGCTGCTCTGAATCGAACATTGTTCAGTTGAAGTCTCTTGCAGATTGTCATTATTATATTTGTCGACTCTGAGAAACTGGTGCCACCTAATAAATGATTAGTTGGTGTACCCTGATCCTTCCATTGAACAGGCTAGGCAAAAAATCTCGCTTCCCATTATATCCCTTTCAGTAAAATCTGAGGGAACTTTGTATTCAGGCTTTGTCTCTCCATATAAAAAATTGTCCATCCATAGGACGACCCATTTTGCCTTGGGTTGGGAGGTTTCAGATCGCCTGATTATTTATCATTATAGCGAGTGATGAGTTATGTTCGACTGTAAGAGATCACAATGATTACTAGTTTTATTTTATTTGCTACAAAGTTGGAGATTGCACGTGTGCTTCAACCAAGATAAAGATCTAATATATTCCTTCCCTCGTCCCCAAAATGATTTTTCTTTTGGAGATATAGACCAACTTTCTTTCTGTGCGCATCCAATGAAGTGGCGTCTGTAAAGTGAGACGTAGAAATTTCCTGTAAGGGTTTGAGTAGGATGTGAAGTACTTAGGTCTCGCTTACTGTTTTATTTTCTCCTCCTGATCTATGATCATTGCACCTCTGACCCAATTGTTTAGTGGAAATCGACGAGAGTTGGTACTTAAGTTTTTCTATGCCTATTGCTTCTGGATCCTCAGGAAGCCAGTGGAGCATTTCTTGAAAGCTATTGATGCAGTTTCAGCAAAAGATATTGCTTCCGTTGCACAGAAGCTAATTTCGTCACCTCTGACCATGGCATCTTATGGAGATGGTAAATCCTTTTTCAGTTATTAGTTCTCTTTGAACCTTTGAAGGGGAGCCTTGGCGTAACTAGTAAAGTTGCTGCCACGTGACCAGGAGGTCAAAGTTGCTGCCATGTGACCAGAAGGTCACGGGTTCGAGTCGTGGAAACAGCCTCTTGCAAAAATGTAGGATAAGGTTGCGTACAATAGACCCTTGTGGTCCGGCTCTTTCCCGGACCCCGTGCATAGCAGGAACTTAGTGCACCAGGTTGCCCTTTTTGTAGTTTTCTTTGAACCTTTATCTGATCCCGTTTCTCCTTTGCGTTTGCTCATTTTACTTCAAAATTGCAGTTCTTTCCCTCCCGAGTTATGATGCAGTCAGTAGCAGGTTCCATTCCAAATAAAACCCTTTCAACTACAAAGTACGATCAAGACTTTCATGCTGTCATTTTTTAGCCATTTCGAAATTTTAGCGTGCGGCCGTAACTTGTGAAAAATAAAGGAGGTTACATACTAGAGATAAATCAGCTCTATCAAGCTTTGATAAGCAGCATTTTGACACATGATTTTTGTGTATAAAGTTAGTAATTTATTCAGCTTTTTTCAATGTTTGATTACATGACATTAGAGGTATTACTGCTGCATGATTTGAAATGCTAACATGGATTCATAATATCTCAAATTTAGATATAGAATTGTAGACAACTAAGTGTGTTCGGACTAATGTATGGTTGCACTCATTTCACTTTTAAATTTATTATATCTCATTTTTAGATAGGAATTATCTATTAAAGCCACCTCTTTAAAGATTATTAAAGACTAATTTTCTTAAATAAAAAAAGTGAACTGTTTTCTTGGTCACGTTTAATATAAAATACAACAAATAGTATGGTGTAGATGGAGGGGTATGGTTACTTTGATATGGTTTTTTTTTGGGTTTAAACAATTACAAACCCTGTGTAATTTCTCATTATGGGGTTTGGGACTACAGTATATGCAGATCTTACTCTTGCCTTGTAAAGGTAGAGAGATCGGTTTCCGATAGACCAATTTTGGGTTTACAAATTAATGTTTCCAGGTGATTAGAAGAAAATCAGTTGAAAAGATGGAAAAAAAAATCTTTCATGCTTGAGACACTACAATAATATATGGCACATGTATAAAGATAACAATTTAGTATAACAACAACAATAATGGTTTAAAAGAATAAAAAGAAAATCTGAGTTTTAAGAAGGTTCAGAAAAGGTGCAAACTTCAGTGTTGGCCCGCACAGGAATACAAGATCTTGTACTAATTGATTATCATTTGGTTTTACAACAGAAAAAATAAGTTGGCATAGCCACTTTTAACCCCAGCTACAGCTGTTAGAGCAAGGGCTGTACAAATCAAATCGGGAAATTGTACCAAATCTTAAAAGTTAAATCAAACCGATTAAAAAATCTAATTATGTTTGGTGTCATTTGGTTTGTTATTGAATAAAAAAATCTGAACTAAACCGACACATAAATATGTAATTTTTATATAATACTATTAAGAATTTTCATAGAATTTTCTTTAAGAAATGTCTAAAATTATTTGCGATGCTCTTATGTGATGTAATATTTAGTTAAATATGAAGTGCTCTATTTTTATTCACTTTAAATAATGGGTTATATGATTACTTTCTTATCAAGTGTTAGTGAAATGCGTCAATCTCTTTTTTCTTTTGTATTAATATGTCAAGATCTATTAAACTTGTATATCTTTTTCGAATGTGGTAGTTTGATACTAATTTGCATGTGGTATTTTGATAATTTAAAATTAAATAGAATATATCATTATATAAGTATCATATTGATTTTTATGCTTAATTATTAAATTCAGTTAACCTTGAAAGTGTACATCAACAAAAAATTATAAAAAAGTGACCATCATATGGTACTAAGAAAAGTCATTAATAGATCGTACGTTTATCAATTTTTTCAAAATACATATTTACTTGTCAAAAGTCTAACAAAGTAAGATTAAAATAATATTCATGTAACAAAAAAACCTGAAAAATTCGAAAAACCAGAGAAAACCGAACAAATCCTAATCGATATAGTTGATTTGGTTGTAATAAAAATCGAACCAGCCCGATCCATGTACACCTCTAGTTCGACTTTAGCCGGTATTTAAAAAGCTATTACTAGCATTTAGCCACTCCTTTCACACCGGAAACCAATTGGACAAAAATACCCCTACCTAAAATCGTTGCTGGATTTCAATGCTTTGACAAGTAGAACTCCAGTACATTAAATTTCACCTGTAACTTTTGCGTAAAAAGAAAAGAAACTGTCAAATGTAAATTTTGGTACCCTCTAGGTAACTTATTATCGAAATAACCTTATTACCCACCATAGCTTTTAAATATAATAATAAAGATTTGGAAGTGGACATCAGATTTCTTTTAATAATATATAAATTTTACAATAAATATATACATTATTTAGTACTAATATTTATGTGAATGTTAGAAACGAATTATACTCACGGATAGGAAGACACGCACAACAATTCATATGAGTTCCAACCAGTACACATTTAAGGTGATGTGTTGAATGGATTGTGAAATAGGACACCAGAAGTAACAATTTCATTATAAAATCTTCCTAGTCCAGACGACGACGACGACAATAACAATAACAATAGTAATAATAATAAATATTCCTTTTTTGGGGATTTATGTGTCATACTATACCTTTTGTCTTTTAGCTCCAGGAATACAACTTATGATCACATACTACACTATACTCTTGAATTATTATTATTTATTGTTTCCCTGCAATCTTAACATTGATATTCTTCAACTTTAACCACCTCACACATGGTGTCAGGGAAAGGGATAGAAATAAAGGGGAAATAAAACTGGATCTCCTGTGAATTAGAGATGATACAACAAAGGCATTACTGTTTGCTGGTGATGTGCTTAATCCTCTCTCAGAATAAGTCTATATTAAAGCCCTTTCTTATGGGAAGAGTATAATTATGCAATATTTACAAATGAAAACAAAAGTCATACTCTGTACATGTTTACACAATATTGAAGGATTCTTCAACTGTTTTTTTTTTTTCTTTTCATAAATCCCTTGATGTTCACTCTGAAGCACAGATTCAAAGATATAAAACTCTTTCTGACCTTATTTTAGCAGTGGTCTTCTGTACAAGGTAGCTGCTGCTGATGAGTGTGCGATTAGCAGGCACGTGCCTCGGTCAGTTGCCGGGTAACAGGTCCACAACCACCTGATACTTTCAAGGATGCAAAGAGGCAGGATAATCTAGCTATCATCGGCTGTGTTCTTGCTATTCGGGGCACAAGGGCCAGTTCCTTACCACGACTATCATCCGAAGAACTATGATATCCTTCAAGATCTGCTTTAGTGATCAATACAGCATCGCTAGAGAGCGCAGAAGATGCCACTCTTTGCTGCTTGAATTCTTGAACAGCCTGTTTAACGTATATATATATTAACGTACAGATAAATATTCTATGTTGCACCAGTGGAGCAGGTAAGTAACTCAATGATTCTTGTTTACCTTCCATTGAGAAGGAGCCAATAAAACTCTAGGTCTTCTTGAGCGAACGAATTCCAGGGCAGCACGAGGAGTCATGTGCTTATATTCCACCTAAATTAGTGAATGCATCAACCCTCTACACAATCAAGGATAGCTAAAAGTGTTGAAAGTAAAAAATTACTCCCTCGGCCCATTTTATGTGATGCACTTTGACGAGACACGGGATTTAAGAAAGAAGGAAAGACTCTAGAAACTTGTGGTCTAAAACAAGTCATATATATATGTGTGGCTATAACTCATCTTATTAAGGTTAAAATCGGAAGATTTAAAGTCAAATTGTTCTATAAACTAGGACAAAGGGAGTACTAAATTAGCTTGCCTGCAAAGCATTATCCACACAGAAAACAAATGGCTTTATATTAGGTGAAGGCAACTACCAAATAGCAAAGCACAACGGTTGTGCTCCTTCCCCTTCCAGCTTTGCAATGTACATACGTAGTCTGGCCAATGGACGCATTCTCTGCAACAGAGAAGCAAATAAGTGAGGAAAAGCCACAATATAACATAGAAGACATATAAACGACAATCACTCACTGTGAATAAAATCTACTGCTCGGTTTATATCCACAAAAGAGGGTGCAAAAAGATAATCTCTGGTAGGAATAACGAGATGGTCTATCCCATGGGCCTGAAATCACAGAGTAAAAGATATGTAAATACACCTAAAGAAATAAAACTATGAATAATGATAACTCTTTTGACTTTTTCCCTCAACAAAGCAAGTCCTCTACATGCTTCGACTGGAAACACATATCTGCGACCCATTATCAATGATATCAAATTAATTTGGAAAAGAAATAATCAAACAAATTGCAAAGGTTTATCATTGAATTTCTTGCAGATGTCGACCTCTACAGTGCAATGTAGGGTCAGGAATCGGAGAAAGGGGAGAAGCTGCTTCATCTCTTTATGTAACACAACAAGAAGGTGGTGGAACTCCCTGAAGATTGTATCGTCTCATTGGCAACAAAGAATACTTCATTTTTGGGAGAAATAACACAACTAATTTCAGACTAAAAACAAAAAAATGATAACTTGCAATACGCACACACAACTGTAACAAAAAAGCTCCATAGCAATTCAAAACTGAAAGCTTCACAGGAAGACAAAGCTTAAAGGACAATGTACCAGTCGTATAATGACTACAGATATCTATCCAATTAAAGATACTTGATTACAAGTTACAATAATCAAATACAGAAAAATGGATGATATTTATATAGATATCACTCACATGGTACAATGATGATGGTACCAAAGTTTCATAAGGTTCATTCAGTGTTATTACACCACCGACGCCAAGCTGCTTCAACCGAGGGACATCCGAGGGAAATGGAACTGCTCCAAGGAGGAGAAACTGGATAAACCAAGAAACGAAGTCACAAATGCATACGACCTTAACATATTAATCTTAGTATATTCTTTATTGGGGGGGTCAGGAGCAGGGGGAGGCAACTTCCTTACTTCTTCAGAGTTGGGGAAACAACTAAAAACTAGGATGAGACATTCAATATGACTTGTCATATTACAAGCTTCAACAGTCTTATTACACATTAAACTTCTCGTTTAATCTTTAATGAGAAGCTTTTAAAGTCACACAAATGTTACGTTTAAGACCACAAACCTCAAAAGTCTTGTTACACATTAAACTTTTCATTTTATCCTAAATGAGAAGCTTTATAGTAACACAAATATTATGTTTAAGGCCTTAATGAGAACTATTTTTAGACACCAATATTACGTTTAAGACCTTCCATATTAAACTTCTCATTGTACATTTATAGCTATACAAATATTATGTTTAAAACTGACCACAAGCTTCAAAAGCCTTATAGCCCCACAAATGTTAGTGACGTATCTAAAACCATAAGTTTATATCAAAAGTCTTCATATTTTTCTTAAATCCTGTTTGCAAGAGTCAACCTATGTCACATAGATTATCTCACTCCGTTCCAATTTAAGTGATGCACTTTTTGTTTATATGTCCCAACTTGAATGATGCTCAATCCGTCTCAAATTATCTATGGTGTTTCTCTTTTACATGCCCCTTAAGAAACATTAATTAGGAGGGATATTAGACTATTTTATCCTTATTTATGTCTTAAGCTATGATCTCTCTTTATCAATATTTATGTGCTATCTACATTTTCAACAACAGTTACTATTAAGGGTAAAATAGGAAAAATATACTTCATTTTGCCTTACAACTTCTAAAATGATAAATAATTTGAGACAATTATTTTTACAAATCACCATAGATAATTTGAGACGGAGGAAGTAGCTTTATATATATAAAAATAATTTAACTTTAAATTTCTTACCTTATATAGTCGCGACATATTTAAAACAACAAGTTTCAAAAGTTTATTTCTTTTTTAAACTCTATGCAGTACAAACTATGTCACATAAATTGTAACGAAGAGCAGAAAGAAGTTAAACCTGATCAATTTGATCCCACCATCTGAACTCCGATTGAATTTTGTTGCGGAAAACATTGTATAAAAGGGTCGGGTAAAAAAGGATCCGAGCCCCGGCTCCGACCAACGCTCTTTTAGCATCAACACCCACAACAATCACCCGTTTCTCAGTATTTACACAATTGCCATCACCTTCCATTAACGACTCATCCAAATCCACTATCTTCATTTCCACTAATAAACTGATCAGAACAGCTAAAGATCAAACCCTAAGTTGATCAAATCGTACACTTGCGGGGCAATTTGGTGATTATTGGAAATAGAGAAAATCGAGAAGAGAGAGTTGTACGGATCATTGATCGTGTTTTTTGAGAAGAAAAAAAAAGGATCAAAGAGCAGAAGATAGTCAAAAGTGTGGAAAAGAAGAGCAGTGGAAAAGTTGATAATTGAGGCCTGGAATTTAGGATATTTACAGAAATAGACAGATTTGGAACTGTCACGTGAGTTGCATGTGACTAGGAAGAATTGACTGGTAGATAAGACATAAGAGAAGTAAAGTTAATTTTAAGGGTCGTCTGGTTTGAATATGGCTTATGCTGAGATAAATTATGTCGAGATTAGTTATTCGAGTATTATTTTTATTCAATCTTTTGTATGTTGTATTAAAAATAAAAATTGTACAATTTTTAAGAAAAATGTATAAGTTATTCGAGTATTAATTACCCATCTTCTACAAGGTATAAGTTATCCCGGTACTAATTTTAATCTCAAAATAATTTATATCAAATTTACTAACCAAAAAAAATATTTAGATGATATTAAATTTTTATATCATTATTATACCTTCTTATACTTCATACAAAGCGATCTTAAGAGAATTAAGAATAATATCTTATTATCGTGAGAAGCTTGCGGCCGTTATTTGTTGCCAATGGGTCAAGTCAAAGTCTTGGAACACCTTGGTCTCGGGTTAGGCTCCGGATTAACTTTTTGTTAGCTTTTAGTAAAGATCGAAATTTTATTATTTGAAATTAATTTTCATAACTTTATTTGACTTTCTTATGAGTAGTTAACAGGACAATAAGAAAGATCAAATTCATTCATTATGAGTAACTAATAGGAGAATAGTAAATATTAAATTTATTTGTATCGACCGCAAGACATACATATTATCTTATTAGTCCTTTGGTACGTGCGTCTATCCCATATAATTAGTATAAAATTAAAAAAAATTATATCGTTTTGTACATAGATGGTAAAACACTTTGAATCATAATTGCATTTATAAGAAAAAGAATTGCACTTAGAAATCACAACAATCTGGATATTTAAGCTAAGAAAAAATAGAAGGAGAAGACAAAATGTATGAGCTGTAAATGTTAGCTCCAAAATTATTCTAGGCATGATAAGTAAAGAGCTTATCTTTATAAAGTGAAGAAGTTAGATACATGTACCTTAATAAATTCTTTGATAATTTCAAGTCAAATTTAATGTTACAAAACTAATTTTTGTTAATTGTATTGAAAGTATTATTAATATAACTTTTAAGGGCATAAAAGTCTAATAATATTATAGGGTCATTTTGGTCGTTCACATTCAACTTTTATTATTCATGCTTATAATATAGTATGCTTACAAATGTTCATTTAGTTATTAATTTCTGATCACACGGGTCAATTAGTATAAACTTTTTAAAACTCAAATAAATATTATTATAATATGTGTGATGTATGAAATAAAAATATAAATTGGGGTATTATTACTTTTAGCCTGCGCCAAAAACTATTTACATTCGATGGCTGAAAAAGTGTATAAAATTGTATATAACATACAAATATATATATATATATATATATATATATATATATATATATATATATATATATATA